>JAUELE010140781.1:0-14120 GCA_031471655.1 Diodora aspera
GCCAGGGACGAGCTCGAACTGCTCCCCTACACTTTTTTACTTTTAGCTGCGCTTGCGCTTAGCCGTTTAGGCTATAGGGCGTCACCAGGGCAGTGTACCCGTCTAAATTCTAATTGAAATGATGTAACGGTAAACTGCTATTTATATAGTGGGGAAAACCCAGTAGCAATAATGAAACCCAAAAATTACCACCGATTTTTTTTAGATGAAATATACCAGTCTTGCATACCTCGTAAACTAGATCTAGGTTTATCACTCACACGTTAGATCTACTCTTGCGTCCTGTGCGCAAATAATATTTTTCCTGCGTCCAGGCTGCGTATTTGTGCGTAATGGATGCAAGAATTTGCGTCTGGTAAATCCCTGATCAATCAAGAGAGACCCCGGATACTGATGTGATGTAGGTGACACCATGGAGATATTGCTGAAGGATTAGTGAATGCCATGTTTGATTCAAAACCACTGACTCGAGTCTCAGTATGCACACCTGTCCAACATGTCAATAATACTGCAATATATTGTTGTCAACCACTTTCAGTGTGTATATAGTGTATATATATATAATTTAAATAATTGTCAAATTCCCCAAATGCTTAATCATTGATCTTTCTTTTTTCAGAAAAGTCAAGCCATTATTATGCAGCTGTAGGCATTGGTCTAATCTGTATTGTTATGGGAGTGCCTCTTTGGTGGAAAACGACTGAAGTTTACAGAGTTCAACTGCCATATGGGGAAATATCGACACTAGCCTCAACTAAGGTTTTGTCTCGTTTCTTTCTGCAAAACCTTAAGCTTAGTTTGGATTTAATTTAAGACTTAATACTTTTTGGTTTACAAGTAAAGTTAACCATTATGAAATATTAATCACGAAACATCAAATAAAATGTTTGCTAACACACAGACATGAATAAGTTCCTTCTCTGGCCTTGGGTCGTGTAACTAAATTTCATTCCTGTTATAATACATGCATGAGTTTAATTCTGAAATCACCAAAATGTGAATTATTTTGTTTTCTTTCAGATTGATTACTTGGTAAACATAGATATCATTAGTTTTGATGACACAGTTGATCTGACGCAACTGGGCAATGATGTACAGCGCCGGTTAGCTTCCAGTAAGCATGAAACATTCACTGCTCTCATTTCAGAATAACTTTTGTTAAGAACTATGTGAGGCTTCTGAGGAGGGATGTGGTGTCACTTAGAAATTAGTCCCCGGTAACTTGATGCTTGTAGTACAAGGCAACTAAGATAGGCCCTAGCAAAGTGAAATTTTGTATTACAATGTTTTTGAGAGGTCAATTTGAACTTGTTTTCTTTACATTTCTTGTTTTCTTTACAAATAGTATCAGAAAGTTATCCTTATTTTGATGGTGTCAGTCAAAATGCTTAAATATATGCTGCTAAAGCCTGCTATAATTGCAAGTGAAAACTATCGCAATAGTATCGCAATAGTAGGGCCACTGTCGCAATAGTATCGCAATAGTTGTTTTAACTATCGCAATAGTATCGCAATAGTCAAACATGCCCCAATAGTCACCCCTAGAATTTATGTTATTCAAATGCTTGATAGTGCTTATTTACAGACTATACAAGATGCAATTTGGTCTAGTACATCATTTGTATGTTCAGTTCTCTAAACGAAGGAAGGTGTATTTTCAAATTTGAAACAATAAATTAGACAGCTTTTGTATCTTGAAAAGCAAGAATCGTGTTTTTCTAGGTTCAAAGTTCGGTCGACAGCTTTTCCTGAACATGCTGGATTTGATATAGACACCCATATTGCCCACTGTCTCCGCGCAAAGGTCGATGGTCCAGAGGTTTATGCGCGAACGTATTAAAGGAAAACAGCATTTTGTCAGGTAAGGCGATATTTAAACAAAGACGACCACCCAGACAATGGACAGACAGACAGGCGACAGTTAGATCGTCTTAGTAGTCAATTGAGCTTGTCCAAGCATAGATGTACTTCATTCTTGAGGGTGATTACAACCGTTGTCCCGGCGGTAGGTTTGTATTTTGTTACGAGTTTACAAGTCAACTGCATAACAATTGAAGCTTAAGGGTATAAAGTTAGTTCTAGACAAGTAGTTGTCCGTATGTCGTTACCAGATATCTGTGATAGGTGTATATTAAGGATGTCATCTATAGCTCGCTTCTTAAGGTGTAGATTGAGAGGGTAAGACAGATGTATGTGCCCATGCATGCAGTTTGAACGTGATGGTTAAGTTCCGTGTGCTAGTACGATCACTGGGGCGGATCCCGGATTTTGCCAAAATGGGGGTGGGAGGGGGGGGGCTCATATACCCAATCATGCCTGCACTGAAGGTGCAGATCCCTTAACCACGGGCTGAAGACCTCCATAAGAAACTTTTGGAGAAAAAGACTCGATTTGGGCGCAGTCTGGCGTATATTTAACCGTGGAAATGCCATCTACAGGCCTTGTTTAAATGGAGCCTCAAACTGTAGAACTCGGCAAAGTGGGGAAGAAGGTTCACTTCCGGGCCCCCTCTCTATGTATATCCGCCACTGGGTCATATGGAAAAGGATATGAGACTATATGCAAACATTCGTTCAGACGGAAGATCGAAACCTTGGTCTTGGAGAAGAGTAGAAACGAAGTGGATCGCAGACGCTGCGTCAAAGGAAGGAAGGTAAAGAAAACGCGAAAGAGAGGCGACACAAGCGTGACGCATTATTACAAAGATATATAATATATATATATATGTAGTCAGACTCCTAGTCTTTGAAGCATTATTCCCCTGTAGCAAGTCTAGTTAAAAATATAGCAAGTCCTTGAGTCTCCTTTTAATATTTACTGAGACCAAACTGTTTTTAAATAATAATACTTTCATAGACTAAGAATTAGTTTAATTATACATGACACAGGATTCACCTTGCAAACAGACAAAAATCCTCCAGCGCAAGACGTAGCGATCTGACGCCATCGCTCAGCATATCGCGTCGGCCAATCAGCGACATAGAAACTATTGCGTAGGGACTACTCTTCTAAAATAAGATAACAGGACAAGGACAGCTATATAGCTGAATGACAGAACAATATTAAATTTATTATACATGTAGGAATATGAGATACGGACGTTTGAAATAAAGTATTAGTATCTATCAATCTAATATGATATCATAGGGCGTGTTCCTACATGTAAGACGTCACTTACACTGTATTTTTAAACGCCTTGCCAAATAGTGCATTAAATATTGTACGAAAAGAAGTGCCTGTTTTATCCGGGGTTTTAACACTCCACGAAAATGAACCTGTTAAACCACTTAAGAAATTGGCTGTTATCCCTCAAGGCAAGTGCACTAGCCTAAGTGTAGTTATCACAGCTCTGAAGAATATAATACCTGAGCAAACACACCCGTAGAGCGCTCTGCACACATCTCTGATAAAGGATATAAGTCTCTAACACGATGTGGTGGTAAAAAGTGTAAATGATATTGGTGCTTTGAAAAGTAAATGACATTTGGTGTCAACAGAGCGTGTTCTCTCACCAAAGGTTGATAAACAGGCTTTTCCGTCGCTGTCTGGTCCCATGCAACCAGTGACCGCGTGTATCTGAGGTCGGATTAGATTTGAACCTGGTCAACTCGACGAGGAATGGAGATGACGTGTGCACATTGAACGAATATGGACCGTTGGTTGAAATGCACGTGTTTTGACGTCCGCGCGAGCTGACCTTTGTTGTTTTAGGCTGCGATGTAGACTTTTATCAAGACCCTCAGTCAAAGCAGAGAAAACATCTTACTGTACCATAGTAATCTCTGCTTGGCCTGTCAAAGGCACCGGTACGAAAGTCAAGAAAGTCCAAGGAATTATAACCTGCCGTGGAGTTTACTTATGTTTAAGGAACTAGACAGACTTAGTATCTTGACAAAAGTCTAGCTGCGATCGGCTGGCGGTGAAAGCTTCCATACCTTCAAGGGTTCGCCCCTGCCTCGCACTGAGACTCTGACTATGTCAGTGGTGTCGCCTTGGGCAAGTGACGATGTTCGTAAATTGCCTCATTTCACCCAGCTCAAATTGGGTTCCTGGTCGGAATGTGATAGCAATTGTGAAAGTTAACATTCTAGCGCCTGACAGGCAGTTTGGATTGTATACTCTCAGGGGAGCCGAGAAAAGATCTTGATTGTACATTGTTCGAATGACCAGGGTAATAATGTGGAGCGCTTTGAGCATGCTCCGTCGTGGTGTGGAGTTTGGTGCGATATAGGTGGACTCATAATTAGTATTATTAATAGTATTACTATTATTATTGGAGAAAGTTAATTTGAATTCGAGTCAAACTGTGCTTGCATGATCTTGTAGGAGGACTGAAGTAGTACTGAGACACTACAATGGGGCGTTGTCTGTCTTTCTCCTTCGAGTATCTCCTATCGCGTCAACTTTAAATACTGCCCTTTCAAAATTGCTGATCTTGAGCATGTTCAGATATTGCAGGAGAAAAGCTGATGAGAAGCTGAACCACTTGATGCAGTGAAACTCGTGAACTACGGCTGGTACTGACGAAGCAAGGATGATGTCATGACCAAACGGTGTACCAGGTGGTCGTTAAGGCGGCAAGACACATGGCCAGACACATTGCATCCGATTGGTGCCTCGTCTAATAGACGCGATCCGATTGGTCGAATATCCGAGGCGCCTTCTTTGCTTTCCTCTCTTGAACGTGCCTAACATCGTCACTGCGTGCAGCAAGATTGAATGTTGCAAAAAAGATGTCGAACTTTTATAAAATGAATCTGCCTCTACTCTACCACAGTCATCTCTGCTTGATTTTGCCTTAGGTACAGTTTGCAAAGTCCATATCACCCGAGAATAATAACCTGCCTTTGATTTTACATGTACCCAGGAACTTTACTACTTTAGGAATCTTGACAAAAGTTAAGGGGGCGCCAGAGAGTTGACGCCATCAGGTATTACAGAGAAAGGTCCGAAGAGCGAAGAAAAAACCCATCCACCCCCCCCCCCCAATTAAATTTTTTTTAAAATAACGACGTATTGTTGTTTTTTATTCAGAAGGGGACGAGGGATCAGTGCCTGCCCCACGAAAAATGGGGATTTGAAGACTTTGACAAGTCTGGATTGAGAGTATAGTCAGTCTGCGAACACAAACGAAATTCTTTCTCCTCCCTTTTTTGGTTGATTACCTAGTTTGGCTCCAGAAGACAGTTCGTGCAACGCCTCTCTCACACACAGGAAAGATCAAACTTACGACTTGGACTAGATACCACAGATCAAATCCTTGCCCACGAACATCTAGAGTAGATCTCAAGGTGTTTATAACAGTTAGGTCTTTATTGTGCCTATGTAGACTTGCCCACGTCTTGGTAACCAATTTAAAATATTTTTGTTACAATGTTTAAACTTTAAGAGCAGTTTTGGTATCTTAAATCTTCAACCGAGTTAGTCTTACGCAGAGGCGAACTTTTTGCGTTCTGATTGGTAGGTTTAGGAATCTTTGTTGGTCTCCATTTGGAGCTTACGGCAAGTCTAGGAGAGACAAAGTGGTCAAATTTTTGTGTCGTCAAAAACTCCTTATTGTTGTCAATACTGGAGCCAGTCGTCGTTCCTCGGGTGTCCACGTGGTTATCTCCCAACACGTGACATGTCTGGACAACAGAGGGCGACACCTGGTGAGCAGGTTAATATCCCTGTCATCAGCTCCTATCCAGAAGCACTTACAAAACCATTAGCGAGCTGAGCGAAAAGACACGTGGATTTAGTGATACAGCGACCATCAATTCAAGGTTTAATTTGAATTTAACTGTAAGATGTGTTAAAATTAGGTTATCAATCGTTCTGACACATAATATTTCAACAAGTAATAGTCTAGAACGACTAATTGCCAAAAAATGTGACTCCGAAAAATAATATTGGGTTTGGCAGTATTTAAAGATGAATATATGCTCCCTAACGCGAAATAGCTGTGGTGCCGAACCTTTCTCTGAGGGTTTTCCGAAGAATGTTCCGTCGATTTTCCAAGTGAAAGTTTCCCGAAGATTTACAAGATTTTGTCGGACAGTTTTAAATTACTGAGTATTTTTAAAAATTTAGTTTGTCGCCCGTATTTGAGTTTGACCACGTATCTGAGATTTACTAGTTTAGTTAGTTTAAACATATTTTATTGATCATATAATCATATATCAACAGGATTCGGCAAAAGTGACACACTTATATAAACCGTCTCCTTAGACATAAATAAGAATACAAATGTATATATAAATATATACAAATATACACACTTTTATGACAACCAACGTGTACACATACATGTACAAATACAAATGAACATATATAAATACACTTATCAACATGCGCAATAGCATTCTAATATATAGACATTTGATTTGAGCATGTCTGCTGTATGTACTCGAATGGCTAAAGATAACAATAGAAACATACATACAGTTAAAAGGAGGATAACCCTATGTACCATTACAATATATACCTTTTATGATAATGATCAAGTAATTCAGTATAGCATAGTATTAATATATGACATATGCTACTTTGTTGTAGCATTAAGGATATAATATTTTACATAATTGTAATGTACACTTATTTCAATTGAATCTTTTTGTGGTTTTAATATAATTTTGAATTGATTTACATATTAATATATTAGAATCTATTGTCAAAGACTCGTCACCATAGAGGATAGTTTGTAGGTCAGGACGTCAAACAGCTGATATTATATTATTTACCAAGATGTTTCTTTGAGTTGTATAAAGAGGACATTCTAAGAAGAAATGGAATACACTTTGATAAGGGGACATACAACTGCATGAAAAGCTATCGGATAAATTTACCTTGCACAGATCAGCATTTTAGGAACTATTATTATGTCTTAATCGTGTATGTAAAATAAATGTACTCAGTGATCTGTAACCGCAGTCATAATATTCAGGAACTTTAGTAGCTTTGGGATAGACTATTTCCTTGAACTGTTTGGGTGTTTCTGACCGCCGTGTGTTAGTGCTGAGTGTGTTCCAGCATTTCAAAGCGTCTGGAATGTAGGATGACTGGAAAGTGCTTGTTCTTGTGTTTGGGATACAGAAGTTATTTTTACATCGGAGGTTATAACTTGTAATGGTACTTATGACTGGTGGAAGTATTTCTGATATATAAGAGGGGCAGAGGTTGAAATGTTTCAAAATGGCGTCGCTGTTTCAGTGGAATCCAACCAGTTTCATAGTAGAGACTATTAATTGATGCAAATGTTGGTAGTCCGGTGACGATTCTAGCTGCTTCAGGTTAACTAATTCAATACAATGTCTATGCTCGCAAGTTGTACAGGTTTTCACGAAAAGAACTTCAAAGTTGACTCAGATTTCTAGGACAGTATCATTTCTAGGACAGTATGTCTTTCTAATTTCAGTTCGGCTGGTATAAACAGCCTTAGCGTCGCGCTGTAAAGGATAAATTATTCAAACAACGTTTAAATCGGTTTTATATTCATTCAGCAAAACCTCATCCAAGCATAGCCAACAGGACGCTATAAAATGGAGAATTCTAAAGCCGAAGCTCTTCTGCCCAGTAATTTCAAATTTAAATGGATCATTCTGCCCAAATTAATGGCCTTCTGTGTGATTCCCCGCGATGCTGAAATAATCCATGTCGACATATGGTAAGAATATTTTATAAACACGTCACATCAGCTGTCAGGGGATCGTCTTGCTTCCGCCCCCCCCCCCTCCGCACTCGTATCCTCATTTCCAACACAATTGTCTACATTGTCACTATAATAAAGGAGACATACACCCCATAAGAATTAAGTTACTTTTATGTTATGATATCGGTGGCGTTTATTGGGGTCGGTTTTGATATTAAGGGTGTAGGGATAGGGTGATTTGAGTGGGATTTGAACCGTGACGTTTTGCACACTTGGCTGACTGTGGGTAAACAATGATAACAAGAGGCCTGTCATACTGTAGACAACTTTTAAATCGTTGTCCACTTGAAGAGATAAGTGAGACGCGAGACAACCTGACTAAACCGAACTTTTCTAAACCGGACTACGAACTGTGGGAAAATCCATCTTGTGGCTTCTTCGCTATAGCTGTTGGTGATAAAACTAGTTTCGATTGTTCAGTCAAGAAAATATTTCCTGTTTAATATGCGAACCTCTAGGGACGGATCCAGAATGTGTGTGTGTGTGTGTGTGCGTGTGAAGGAGGTGGGTGAGTTGATACGGCATATTTCGTGTGTTGGTGTGTGTGTGGAGAGGGTGGGTGAGTGAGTTGGTATGGAATATTTCGTGTATGTGTGCGTGTGCGTTTGAGATAGTACGACATATTTCATGAAAGATATCATTTCAGCCCACTTCACGAGATTTAATCATGTTGTGGGAGTTTATTTGGTGGTAACTAGTCCCGTCCCGTCCCTCTCCCTGTATCAGGGCCTGACCTCAATACTGGGCTGCTAAATTGAAGGAAACAAGTTTGGACACATTTGTTAGCCTTGTACTCATTGTTTAAGTGTTTAAAGAACTTGCACAAATACGTTTTAAACCCGTACTAGTATACTGTGCGCTTCTATACTCAGGCCCAAAAGAAACCGTACAGCGAAAAATGACTGCGTTTACTAACTCCAGTCCTTGTGTCAGTGTTCATACAAAATGTTCTTACTTTCGTTCATACAAAATGTTTTTACTTTCGTTCATACAAAATGTTTTTACTTTCGTTCGTACAAACTGTTCTTACTTTCGTTCATACAAACTGTTCTTATTTTCCTTCATACAAACTGTTCTTACTTTCGTTCACACAAAATGTGCTTACTTTCGTCAATACAAAATGTGCTTACTTTCGTTCATACGAAATGTGCTTTCTTTCGTTCATACAAAAAGTTCTTACTTTCGTAGAGTTCCATCTGACTCTTTTCATGCTGAAACAACCCTCTCTTGAATGAAAAAACTGGGGTGTACGAGTATAACGATATCATCCATGAAATTGAGTTTTTCCACAAAAAAAGGAGAAAGTGTGTCCAAACTGGATAGTTTTAGTATGACGACATTTGATTTACTTTAAATATAACGTTATATGCAGAAAAAATTTTACATTTAAAGCCACCATGTCCATATTAATCAGCATTTTATTACAAATTTGGATGACATAAAAGTTGGTATCGTGTCTTTTACACCGGGGTTATCCCTGCAAATAGCCAACATTTTGTTTTCTACACTCGCCTCTGAAAATCTTGGTATAGTTTCTTTTAGACGTCAGTATAATTATAAAGACAGGAAAAGGTGAGGGCGTTCTTTCCTTGCTGTGCACGTAGCAGAGATTTGCAAAGAGCGGTATCAATCTTCGATACACTGATTCGGGATTTTGAAAATAGAATACTTGTTAAGTTCTTAACCTTACTACCCTATACTCAAAAGAAGTTTAGGAACAAACATGGTGATAATATTTTATTAACAAGAAGCAGTGCATCCTAAATGCACATGCTAACATGTGTGCATGTTTCAAGTAACAATCATGAACAATACATGCATAAGCTGGATGTACCAATACACCATGAATTAAATATTTTGAGGACCATTTCACGTGAATTAATTTTTTACAATTTCACCTGAGTTTTTAAGAAATGGTAAATTTTCAGAGGCAACAATATTGCATGAAAACACCCTTTCTAAAAATATCCTCATGCGGCTAGTTCCGGCAAACCTTCAAACGGGAAAATCGATTATATCAGTTTACGCTCATGTCAGGTTTGACCCGTAATTTCTTTTGAGTTGTGTATAAGTTACGATTCTGGCACTTAGACTACCTGTTTCTGATCCATGGCAGTTCAAACGAGACGTCTGGAACTGTTAGTTTTCTAAGCACTCAACAAACTGATGGTCACTGAGCACTTGACTGACTCTATTTATGTTCTTACAGCAATAACGACTTGAGTCTTTTAATGCCCTGGGGTAAAGTGTTATAGACCCTCACTACAGGTTTTTATTCAGGACGAGCTCGCCGAGACATCTGTTGAACACGTATTTGTTCAAACGACTGACGTAATGAAAATGACTTCGATAGAAGGCTTTAATTACAGGCAGTGATGATGATGATCACCTGTGCAAGGTGACATAACCAGGTAATCCTCTGGCCGCCAGAGGACGTCTTATCATAAGGATTTAATCGGCCCTGGCCGTCGTATAATACATCAGAGAGCACAGTTAAGTTCGTGTTTATGTAATCGATTGTGAGCAGACGACCGCACTCAAATAATCCTTTGTTTGGGAGCAGGCCCTGACGGTGTTTCTCTGACGTTGAGGGAGAAAGAACAGAGTTGTCTTTTCGAGCTCGCCGGTTGGCGAACTTTGTTTATTGAGACTGTGTCATC
The DNA here is from genome assembly GCA_031471655.1 of Diodora aspera. Taxonomy (NCBI): domain Eukaryota; kingdom Metazoa; phylum Mollusca; class Gastropoda; order Lepetellida; family Fissurellidae; genus Diodora; species Diodora aspera. The sequence goes on from JAUELE010140781.1 coordinate 10,351, forward strand.
CGAGAAACATTGATAGAATAGACAACCAAACAGGACCTCGCCATGCGCGGGACGCCGGGATAACGACGGACTCTCTCGTGTTTGCTCTAAAACTAATCCTCAACTGCCAGTCAGTCTGTCACAATCACCGACTGGGAGCAGTCGCGAACGGGAAGCTAGCCCGCGTTTCGGATCACAGTTGTCGTCTGCTTGCCCCCGACAAGACGACGTCTGCTCGTGAAGTAGCAGATGTGTGTTGTCGTCTGCTCGCATGTGTTGCATGATTTGACGCTGGTACCTACCCACGACACAGGTGGACTACGTGAGACAAAGACTTGTTGAGAGATTGCGATACAAAGTGAGAGGAACTCAACTCCATCCAATTGGCTGATGTGCTCTCGTCTGCTCACCGAGTTGCGGATTCTCACAGGCATGGGTCTATCTGATTGACACTTCCACGCTACCGGCGACATTTCCCTGTACTTTTAACGGTGAGTGAGCTATTTGTCTGTTGTTAGCATACCGCTAAAATCAATTCCAAATCGATTATTCTTGTGCACACATGTTATGATTTACAGTTCAGTCATAGTCGTCGTCGTCATCATCATTTAAAAAAATTATTCAAAAGTGTCGAAAATATACAAGCGTCTGAACGAAAGTGTATTTTATCGCATTCTTTATCGACAATATAATGTAGGCAAATTAGTTGTAGGCCTATGCAGTTCACCACGAGTTTTACTTGGGAGATTTCGCCTAAAATATCAGAAAGGTGGATACAAATTTTGATTGCAATAAGTTATCACTTATATGTTAATTTCCCTGAAATCGTTTAAAAATATTCGAGTTATGCATTTTTCAATGTGAATTAAATACACCACATTATTAAAAAAATGTTGTGTTATGTTGTTCTACCTTGAGACGAGGATAGTGGTTAATGTTTATATAAACAATTCATCATTCTTTATTTCACTAACTCACGGACGCATCCAACTCCTGCCAGTCTATCAAATCCAACCATTTCAGGAAGGCTAGGACGTGCTGATATAAATATTAAGTCATATCTGGTTTAGGGTTCATAACTTGCAAAGTAGGTTCTTGGCGGGTCTTGACAAAAGTCTAGCTCTTGACAGAAAATCGATTGCTGGAAATAATTTATGAAATATTTTAACGCGTATGCATGTTGTCCATGCGTTCTGAAAAACAGGCGGTTCGGGGGGGGGGGGGTCGAAATGAATATCTACGTCGGCTACATTGTGGGTAGTAGATCTATACTAAAAGGGAAATGCTCTTCTGAAACGCAAATGATATTACATGTATATTACTAATATCGATTACACTGTCTTTTAATAGAGTTTTAAAGCTACGCTTTGTAATTTCGGCTGTCCAGGTCGGCGCATAGCCAACACCGACTTCAATTGGCCAACTTCACACAAGCCAACTTCGTACAAAATCACGAGGGCGAAGTTAGTCAAATAATTTGTACGGAGTTGGCCAAATCAGACCCTATTTTTGTCATACCCTTGATTCTTGGCATGATAGTAAAATTCCCAGATAGTAAAAGTTAGTATAAATAAATGTCACAGAAACAAAATAAGATACACCAAGGACGAAAATTTACACTCCATAAATATGTGCGGAGTTGCCCCAAAATGGATCTGATTTAACCAACTCTGCACACATTATTTGGCCAACGCCACCCTCGTGAGTTGGCTAACCCCCGCAATTTTGACTCGTTGAAAATGGAGTTTAACGTCCAAGTGGGCAATATTTCATCTTTAGACGACACTTACTGAGAGATCGTCTCTATCTGGTTAAGACCCTTACCAAACTGAACCTGTCTTCGCTACCTCACCCCCTTCCATGTGAAGCACATGCCTGCCTCTTGAACGCCTGCCTGCTGGGAAAGCAGTTGTATTTCTGGAAGAGTAATACGTTCACTATTCTTATAGACCCCGAGGGTCTTCCCTGGGAGTGACATGGTGTCACTGAGAGCCTTAGTAGCCTGGTGCTTGTCGTATAAGGTGACACAATTGGAATCTTTATGCTTTCCCTTATCTATCGGTCTCTTTTATGAACTATTATAGACTTAAATATAGTCTCTGAAGTAAGATTAATATTTCTATTTTCAAAATTTAATTGAAACTATGCTGACGTCCAAAAGAAAGTATACCAAGATTTTGAAAGACTACTGAACAAATTCACAAATGCGATGGATATACAAGAGATATCCCTTCAAGACGTGGAAGGTTTATCAATGAGATGATGTCAATCAAATTACATTAACCGAATTCCAAGCATCCTTTGGATCAACTATGGCATAAAGACGTAAGGGAAAATAATTGAAATCATTTGGTATACTTTCTTTTGGACGTCAGTATATTTTCAAATCGGTAGTGTCCCAGAGTGAATGCCCCTGTCATCAACATGGCTGCTTCCACAGCATTAACTAGAACTCCAAGCATTATCTTCCCTATGTTCCAGTTTTCTCTTGGACATAAATGGTGTAGTCATTTTGAAATGGTGTGCGTCCGGAAATCCGCCCGCTCACAACTAAATACCTACGAGGACTACATGATGTGTGTTAATGAAATAATATAAGTTAAAATGGGTTATTTATCCCAAACAGTTGGTGATTAATACAACTGAAAGTCATTTGCAACTATTTAACCATATTTAGCAATCATAATTCTTCAAACATTATATTCGTGAATAATAGTATTGTTGTCATGGAGACAGATATGTTATGTGTTGATAGTAGTCCGCAATGACAAGAGTTACCTCCCCTGCAATGACAGCGATCGATTCATGTCAGAGATGTTTATGAGGCAAAGGTGAATATATCTCTGTACTCAGATTGCCATGGCATGTCAGTAGCCGATACCGTATTGCTGAATATTACGTGATAATGACGCATTTCATCGGAACTGAAACTGAAACTTTCATCGGCGACTCATAACTAAATACATACGAAAACCAATTGATGTACGTTTTAGTTAAATGCGTTATTATCACAAACAAGCAAGGGCTAGTAACTCGGTGGTTCTTCCGGTCGGCCACAAAACAAACTCAGTTTAAACAAGGAAGACAACTGCCGTGTCGGAGATGTTTCGAAGGAAGGCGAGTAACTCGATAGTCGTTCCGATTGATTACTGAAAGACAGATTAAAAAGAAAATAACTCACAACGGTGAGTAGTGCTGTCCTTGTTTCACTGCAGGGGGAAGGGAAGGGCGGCAAGAAACTGCAGAGTCACCTCCTTTTTATCATATGTATTAATTACACGCTTCAACACATGCCTGACTTTCTTTACATGTGGAACTCCAGCAAAGCGCTTTATGGCCGTGGTATTGCCAGGTAAACAGTTGTAAAATTATATTAATGTGTCTTGTAGTCACATTAAACACTGAGAACTGTTTAACCTCAAACAATTAAATATAAGGTTTTACAATGACGAAATGTTTGTTGAAGGCGGTGCAGAGTGTGTTGAACATAGAGACAATGGTGTCTCTAGGGTTGGTGTCATCCAGTGCAATAATTCTTGGTGCCCCCTACACCCCCCCCCCCACTGAACCCGTACCCTCTGATGGTGTCACGCGGTGCTGTACCCACCCATCTACCCCATGGACCCGAATTTTCTAAGCGTGTCACCTAGTGCTGTACGCACCCCTCATGGGCCTGTATACTCTGATGGTGTCACCTAGTGATGTACGCACCCCTCATGGGCCTGTATACTCTGATGGTGTCACCTAGTGATGTACGCATCCTTCATGGGCCTGTATACTCTGATGGTGTC
>JAUELE010140892.1:0-14117 GCA_031471655.1 Diodora aspera
TACAATCAGTAGTTGATTGAAGTACTCTACACTGGCTGGAACCCTGTCACTGGTGTCGTAGAAGGGTTCTCTTTCTAGGGCACTGAAAATCTACCTTTGAGTCTCAGCAGACAACTAATCTGCACCCGGCTCCTTGTAATTTGAGTCAGTGTTTTGTCTTTACGTGGTTTTCGGCAATGTTTCAGCCATATCACCACTTGTCACCAACGGCTCGTCGGTGTGAGGTTCCAATCCCTGGTTGAAAGAGAGGCACCCAGGCGAGGACTGGATCCATGATTGCCAAGGCTGGCAGATCACTGGGCCAACACGCTAACCACACCCCGCACCCTGTTGGTGATATAGCTGAAGTATTAGTAACTTCGTACAATGTAAACGCCCCTGTAGGGATGTACGTGAGTAAAATATAAACTGACGATCAAAAGAAAGTATACAGATTAGTTTTGGATAATGATACGAAAGATGATGTAAACCTTTTACTTCGAATGTATAAGCATTTGAGGGATGTCAAAACTTATTTACACAATAATCACCATTTAATTTCAACAGGACCGTTCTCAAAGAGGAAATTGTTTGTGACAAAATGTGTTTCAATATACTTTCTCATGATCGTCAGTTTAGATAAGAAGGTGATTGGGAAAAAGTAACAGAAAAAGTAACAGTAACAGAAAAAAGTAACAGAAAAAGTAACACTTGATAATAGTAGGTTTTCATATCAGAAGGTTGTAGATTGAATGAGTGTTCAAGGGAATAGTTTGATAGCCAATTTGATTGAACAGTTGGGGGGTCAGCGGATGAGTGTACAGTTGTACAAAAAAAACAATGCTAGCGAAGACATTGAAGAATTTTAGTACCTTGAATCGACTAGGCAAATCTGTTGTTCCAAAATAACCATCAGTGCAGTTTTACTACACTGTTTAAGTGATATACAGTGCTAATATTATGTTCTGCAATGTATCACAATACAAAAATAAAGATGAAAAGCGTTGCTTTGTTCCTGTCACTTTTCCCCCGCAAAAACTATTATTTCTCATTTCCTTTTTTCCTGTTACTTTGTTTCTTACAAAAAGTGTTACTTTTTTCCGTTTCTTTTTTGTTCCCGTTACATTTTCCCGAGTGCAGTTGCGAGTGACGCTTCTTTGCGTTTTCCCGTTCACTAGGCAGTAGGTTTTGGAACTTTCTGCCTTGTTAACCTCTTTCATGACGAAACTGTTGAAGATATCCAACTCGGTGAATGTTGCCAACGTTGGAAAGGAACGTTGTATCCACCAGAGGTTAATCACTGGGCAATGAAACTAAGAAAACTAAATTGAACATAGCAAGTGTCTTGTCCTTGCACGCTCACTGGCAGATCACGTAAGCAGAAGAACAAGAGATTCTGAATTCTGTATTATAAAATTTATTGAGATACATATGAGTATATATATATACTTTGTACACTGAATATATATATATCAATTCTGTTACATTTCGAGATCATAGAATTGACTTGATACAATAGCAGTAATGGACACTTTTGTGTATTTACATATATACAGTAGAAATAGAAATTACTTTCCCTTACGTAACTGAAAAAAAATCTATCGTCTAAATACTTGACAAGTTGTGTTTCCAAATCATTTTTTGTTTTAGAATTTGGGTTGGTTATAGTTTTATGTTAACTCGATTTCTGTCCCAAAAAAACACCATCAATGCCTAAATAGTTGTTGGCTGGACTCCATATCGGAATACTGAGCACAATTAGGGAAAGTTATCTCTGCACTGACAAAATAAAATGACAAATGTAAAAGTTCCTTCATTCATTCACGCATGATATATACAGATGACACTCGCGCACAGTCTTGCATATCACATGATTACGTCTTGGGGCCGGCAGATGGCGCTGTTACCGAAGAGAGCCAGACTGGGAGCTGAAAATATATAAGATATCATTAAGACCAGCACTAATTGGGGGAATATGAACGTTGAAAGAAACTTCAAAGAAATTTCTAGCTCATTAAGCATTGAAATATACTGAAGAAAAAAATAAGAGATCACTGACAACCACACCGAATAATATTCATTACTGATATTACACCTTTAAAAAATTACAATGAGCCACTGGCATATCGGTAGAAAGTGGAAAACCACAGGCACTGACAACCTGCTGGCATCCATTGTGCATGCTCTGGATCAACCATTACAATTGGTATCATAAACAAGTGATCCCTTATTATTTCCATCAGTACACATAAATGTTGTTATTGGTAAATCAACGTGATGTGGCAAGAGATTGTAATTTCTAGGGCTTCTCTTATGAACATGACAGTTTTCAGCATGAATACCCTTAATAATTCCAGAACATTGCCTGGTGTATGAAGAAAGTAAAATAAAAACCTCGTTTGGAGATTTCATACTTGGGGAAAGGTGACTGCAAATGATGCAAACTTTTAACCTTCTCGTAAATCAAAATATTCAGCATTTTAATCCTAACAGTTCAGTGACAACTACTGTGATGTATAATGTACCGTACAATGCAAAAGTTCCAAATTAACTTAAAAGATAATTCAGTCGAATATAAACCATGTTTGTGTTGTCTCCGTGATTGAAATAATCTTAATAAACTTGCGACTCTTGCAATTGATGACATATTATAATTTAAACAATTTCAAAACGAAAGCGTACAAGCGAATAATATTCTGTTCTTATCAAACTGTTCACCATTACTTACAGCCCGTAACACAAATATGTCACGAAAGTGTCATTGGGAAATAAGTAACATGCAATATGCTATTCCTTTTGTACCATGATGTCGGCTAACGCCAAGATAGTGTATGATAAGAGTAGAAGCTATACAGGACAAGACGTACTCGTTAACCTTAGAACTCCGGTTTCTTTCAAACAGATCTTGTGCATGATGGATCGAATAAGGTTAATAAGTGGATGAAAGCAAACAGGAATGGCGTGCAGTATATTGGAGCATGCATGTGGTTTGAATAAGCATATTTATACGTGTACCTGTGCAATTGTACATGTTTAATCATATTATCTAGTAAAACAAGAATGTGGTTGAACAGTTCTCAAGTACATGAAAACTTCAGGCTCTTCCAGGTTACTGTCAGTGGACAAATACTCGGTTAGAGATCGGTGTCTGGAGTGCTGAAATCAATTGTTAGTAGCAAACACATATAACGAACAGTGAACAACGAACATATGTTACTTGTTGTGAAGTGTGCACTGTTAATGGTTAAGTACATAGTTAAAAGCATAGTGGTTACGAAAGCTGAATTATGAGTGTAAATATTATGAAAAGACATGCATAGTGAAGTATCTAGATGATTTCATTAATGGAATTTTGAGTGGGCCCAGGCGGTGTTAATCAATGGCTTGTCAGGGAATTTTTTTTTATCAATGTGTAATCCAACTTTAAAGTTATCTTTTCTGCCACGAAGTTTGTACCGTAAAACATGTACGTGTTGTAGCAAGCATGAGATATGATCAGATATAAGTTACCATTCCACTAAAAGAATTATTTCATACGTTCTCAGGGTCAGTCAAGTTGGAGGAAATTCAAGTGCACGAACTATTTTACCGATGAAGCAGAAAAATGGGATGTGAGAGTGGAGGATTAACGTCTGCACCAACAACGACGTGTCATGCATTAAACCGATGTGCAGATACTGTGCACGCGTTCCTTTGGTGTTTCTTCAGTGAAAGTATTGAAAGTTACGAGACAGATGGCTACAATGTATCTTGTATAGATGCAATAACTGATATATTTAAGTAAGACTTTGCATCTGTTCTTTTCATTGTGCCATACTTCCTTTTAACTCTATTTGATTCGTTTGATGGCAAGCGCACTACTTTCACTTGCTCATCAATCTTCGTGTGGCACGTGCTTTTGCACCTCCTCAGTTATCAGGCCCTAGTTTCACAAAACGATCTTAGTTAAGATCGATCGTAAGTCGTCCACTATTTTCTAAACTACCCGAGTAAAATATCGCAAATGGGCATTCAAAGTGATCAGCATAACATTATAAGACTGATCGTGTTATTAAATCTCAAATTTAATATACAATAGTGGATTGCTAATCAGTTGAATCAGTGATCTTAAGGATTTACGATTAACTTAGCGTTAAGGTTGCTTTGTGAAACAGGGCCCTGGACACAGCGTGGAGTGTACAGAGTGACAAATGTCAGTCAATTACTACATGTATATATTACTTGATGATCTCTCTGAATTAACAATGCGAACGGGACTGCTGTTCGAATGCTTTCCGCTGAACCCCTTACAGTTGTATAAGTATTGAGAAAGGAACCTGTCAAAAAGCAACACCTGAACAGGCAGTTAGTTTGGAAACACTCCGCACTTTTAGGAAGTTTTTAGTTACTCAGAGCTTCAGATAATGTTTCCATGCCAAGGCGCAGTACTCCTAATTTCCACAGTGAGGAGTACAGTGCTGTATGAAGGAGTACTGAGCGTGTAAACATAAACTGTTTTCAGCGCAATTGTAATTGAACCAATCTGAATTAAGTATTTGACATTCCCTGCAGAATGGACCCGTTCTTTCACGCTTATGACGATATATGCTATTAATTATAAAATGAATGTACACGTACGAATTTACTTGTACTTGATACGGATTTAAATTAAAACCCGTCGTACTGGTAGTCGTTTAGTTGCATATATACGCGCGTACGTCCCCTTATCTTGAGCAATGGTTATAGGATAGGCGACTACCATACTTATATATAACTGGGTGAAATGTGCAGTAAGAGAAGCAGTTATTGACACACATAATGACATGTGCTGTACTCTTACATGACTTGAAGGACTCGGAAGTGCATGTTAGTCAGAAAGGTTAATGGTAAGTATTAAGCAGGTTTAGAATTACGATGTTGGTTAGATGATGACAAATATAGACCTCAGATATAAAATCACTTACCAGCCCCACCATTTGTAACCGCATGGAGGGCAAATGTTTTGAGGGAAATCACAGCTTCCGGTTTTCTCGTTGAAGAAAAAGCCTCCTTTGGAATAGGAACACTGCTTGAAACCCGTGAATTTTCTATTCACGCATTCATAGTAGAAGCTGCAGCCCTTAAGAAGAGCTGAGTATTTTCCATCCTTTTTATTGGCACAAGATGGAGTGAGTCCACAAGGCTCGGCGGCGTTCTCTTGCCTATCACACTTGCCGCTGACGCTGCTGAACACCCTATTAGCTGGACACGTGCCATTACTGATTAGGATACCCCGACTACATTCTATGTAATTTTTGCACCCGCTGCTCGAGTCTGGATGAAAACCAGAGGCCTTCCTCTCACAAGGGTTTGGGAGAAGACCACAAGGCCGAGGGACTAATTCATTGGGTATGACACATTCTTGTTTGACAGGGTCAAAAGATCCGAAGTCGCAGGTCTTGTATCTGATGAACTTCTTTCTTCTACATTCGAAGTAGTAGGTACACCTGCCAAATGGATCAGCATGGAACCCATCATCCCTGTCATAGCAGTGAGGCAGCTGTCCCCGACCACAAGGTGGCGCTGCAACAGACAGAGACTGGCACTTCAGAGTTACCGGGTCGAAAACCTTGCCCGCTGGACATTCATCATATCCTTCAAATTCGCCATCTCTGCATTCGAAGAAGATGCCACACCTGCCCTGTTCATCAGGATAGTACCCGTCTTCTCTGAAGCTGCATTCAGGCCGGAGTCCTCCGTTTGGTTTTGGCACTTCAAACAGAGAAACACAGTCGTATACGTCTGGGGAGAAGATGGGGGTTGGTTCCTGGCAGTCGTCTTGGGCAATGTTCCTTTGATCATAACACGTGACGAAGGTTGGGGTCCACCTGTCGATATGGAATGGGTAGATGCCGCTTGGTTTGCCTCTGCACTTGCCAAACCTCTTATCACATGGGATGCAGTTGGCACGATCACACTGGTTTGCACGGTACTCACCTACAACCAACAAAAATAGATTCAATTAAGAACTTGGGCTACCTTCTGTCAAACTTAAGGATAACATTTGCAATTTTCACCTTTATACGTCAATCGGATTTTTCACACATATATATACATGTCTGCAATTGTGGCTTCCATCAATGGTGTAATAATGATATATCGATGTTCACTTCTTGACGAAATAGATAACACGTATATTTCTAAAATGATTATGATTAAAGTTTTCTAACTTGCCTATTTGTTAACGAATAACTCATATTATATAGCAGAAAGTAATAAACTGTTAAGCCATTTATCTTTAAAGGTATAAACAGAATCGAGACTATTGAATATATGAATATTGGTTTCACAAAGCTGATGTTAATATTCATAAATCATTACATTTGCCAGGTATCAACACCTTTGGTGTTTTGATTCTCAGGTAGACGGATTATTTGTGTAGCAAAGTTTAACCTCCCCTCAAATAGTTCGTTGACGTTTGAATGATACGTATGAGGTAGTGCTTACGACAGTGAAAGTTTAGTTGAGCCTGTGAAGGTTGATATTGATCACTGAGACGTCCAATGTTTGCATACAACCACCTTCAAAAACGTCATGCCAATACGCTAACCTTTGCTGAATGAACGTATCGATTATTAATACCCTTTTCACACATTCTAGCGTCAGAATCACTCTGCAGAGTCGAACCACTGGTAGAAAACACAAATAAATAACACGCACATCTCGTTTTGCCGACCTTACATGTTGACAACAAAATGTTTGTGGAAGAGCTTTGCTAAACACTGCAATCATGTTTGATGTTGTGAAACCTCTAAGGATATGACTTTAATGCAAATATGATTTTGATTCTATGTGTGAATGATCTTGTTGGTTCCGATAGATTCAAACAATAGCGTGAAGCGGCAATCTCAAATAACTAGTCCTTCAAGGTCTCACACTGCCTAGATGCCCCAACTTGGGACCTCAAGCAAGAATAATGTTTGGCATCATTCCTTATCTTTATTGCATTACAATCTTGTTTCATAGAATAATGACATTAAATAATTGTACGTAGTTGTATTATGAAAAGATAATGTTTTACTTTGTATGCTCACTGACGTTAAACAGAAACGATACACATATCAAATTATTCAGTCTCTTTTCCGACCCCATGTGCCTTTGTGTCACTGTTTATCAAAAGTCTCTGCTGTAATGGATTGTCATTTGGCTCCGTCATGCTAAAACAACTCTCTCTTGAATGCATATATCTTACATATGCAGCATACGTTTGTTTTTATTCCGTTGTATTTCGAAGTCTTGGTGTAAGAGTGTCTGAATGTCAACAATCTACTCGCTACTTGGTTGGAACGGTGTTTCAGTGGTGTCGTTGTCAATATCACCTACATTTATCACATTTCAGATTGTTACACTACTCTGGGTGTCTGGGTACCAAGGCTATAACGACACCATTAATATTAAGATACCCCCGTTTCAGGAAAGTGTGAATAAAGCTGACTAAAGCAATTATGTATACTTTTTACTTTCTAAACTATTCAAACACAACCGCGTCGTGGTGTATATTCAATTTTCATGTATCATTTTTTTTTTATCATGTGTTGTGTTTTTAGGCAAACATAATTTCGTAGTCCCAATTACACCTCCTTACACTTCAGGCTCCCTAGGTCGGTCGATTTATTAACACTCTTTTTAAAGAATAACAATAATAAAATTTGAACTGCAAAGATACAGCCCTGAAAGCTTTTACATGTCACTAAAGAACAATGGTCTGACCATAATTTGGGAGTTGGTTGGGTAAACACATGGCTGTATTAGTCGGGCGAGGGTGCCCATACGCATGTGGGTAAAACAACCAGGGGGTCATTTTGGGGGCAAGAAGGTCACTGCCCTACCCCCCCCCCAACTACGAGGGTGCTCATACGCCTGTGGGTAATCGGAACCACACCAAATTGTTCATTGCAACATAGTGACGTGTATATGGTATATGATAAAGTGTTTTGAATACAAACTGACTGTTAAGAATATAAGGACGTAAAGAACAAAGAACCTAAAGCTATCTAAAATTACGTTATTGCAATAAAATAAATTGTATCTTTTATATGTCCTAATACAAGAAGAGCCGAGATGTAAAATTTAGTTGGTAATTTTCGATCAGAAGCGGTACCTGTCTGTTTCACAAGTCACTCTGTCTAGTATCTGGGTTATATGTTTTCTTGAAATCTGTAAACGTGTTGTTTCTGTGTAGCATTAATGTGGAGACATATATTGCTGATGCTGCTTGGATATTAAGATGGACCTTTAAACAACGATGAGTTTGCAGGATTTTAATCAATGTAATTAAGCAGTAATGTTATTCGGGAATCCACACTTTCCCCAGCACTGTTTGCAGATCTTCGCAACAATGTAGAATCGTTAAATATTGACGGCTTAATTTGTTGTATTAAAACACACTCCGTCGGTCATGTGTTCAGTGCACACTTAAACTGGTTCACTTTGTAAGAAATCAAAGCTTTTACACTGAAATGCCCGTTGAACATTTAATTTGCGTTCTTATCAATAGCTGTGGTAATGATTTAACCAACGTAGGGACACTTTATCTTTTAAAATAGACTGTACGTGTCTCGAACGACCGCAGCATTGATCACATAAACACAAGTTAAATGTCGGAACTTGGCAAATTTCGATTGTTTTCCTAGCAGTTATATTCATTACGAAAGGACAAAGATCATTCACCCTACATCTGATAAAGCATGTCATTGACAACACGCTACATATCATCGACACTGGTTTGGTGAAGATTGTTATATGTTCATTACAAGCGGATATCGTTTATTATTCCAGTCTAAGTATTATGTTATAATCGCGCTTTCTTCGCAAAGTGATATATACTGACTTCCGAAAGAAACAATACAGATGAAATGATTATGACATTTACCAACTTTTGGGTGTTTTGTCACTGTTCATCAAAAATGTTCTTATTTTCGTTGAGTTTCATTTGTTTCGCATTGTGCTGAAACATCACTCTCTTGAACGAATATCTCTGAACATAGCCAATATTTGTTTGTTTTTCTTCAGTCGACCCGGGAAGTCTTGGTACACATGTAGTTTCTTTTGGACGTCAGTATTTATCAATTAATTGCCAGTATGATAAAGCATTACACAAACATCCCATCTTACAAGCTATTATATTCGATACACGTTCACAGAGCAAGAGTTGGGAAGCGTGTTATAAAAGCTCGATTGTTTAAAATCAGTAATTAGTATAAATCTTATTGATAAGGGGAACAAATCCAGTTATACCAAAAATTATACAAGTCCGTTGCAAATTAGCATTGCATTATGTGGTTGTATATCATAATCATTTTTAGTAAAAAAAAATTTGGCGGCAGCTTAATCAGAATTTTGACTGGGAAACAAGGAGGTGATAAAACATTTCTGAAACGATCACACGTGTAACGGGGCACCACTGAGCTAAGTCATTTGTTCACTAAAGTAATGTAATCGTCTTATGAGATTAGTTCAACCATACAGTGAAAAGGAATATTTGTTTGAACAAATAACAGTCAACATTAATTGCCCTTACAAGATGTTTGCATTACTCCAACTAGCTTTTGTGCGATATCATTTCATACAGCTCAAAGATGAAGGAGAGACGTATTTCCGTGATCTGCGGGTAGTCTAGTGGTACTTCGGGGAGTCCATCTGAGGCAGCCTAACCGTCGTCGACAAACATGCATGTTTATAATATGTCAGACCCACCAATCAGGGTAAATGCAAATCGTCAAACGACGTCTTAGTTTAATCAAATGTAAATCAACTGTGAAGAGCACATAAGCACAGCCGTGTTAATTCGATTAGCAATAGTTTGCTTGTGAAAGTGGAAAAATCTCAAACGTTCAGGTCCGCATTGACACAGTTTACTTCGGTACAGATCTGTAACAAGTGTCCAGTGAAAGCGGCCATTGTCTTCTTGTTTACATCTCCCCGCACTGCGATTGCTAAGAAGATGTTAAATAAACATGTCCGAAGACATGGGGTCAGATTAACATGGTCAACGAAGCAGGTAGGAATTTCTGAGTAAGACAGCACTTGCCAAATTGTTACTTATCTTCTTGCTACACCCCCCCCCAACGGGTTTGTATTGATCTGTGTCTTCTACTCTACGGTTGACCCTCAAGTTTCAAGAACAGATAAAGCAGAGAACTTACTAGTACATGTATTGGGTTATTGCATGGTGACATAATTAATGGGTCACCAGTCTTTAACCACTTTGTCATTTAAAAACTGAATAATAATAAATTCCTATAGCGCAAAGTAAGCAATACTTTTCCCCATGAATGTGTTACCACAACAGTATTTTTCGAATGAAGCTTAAGCCAAATAATGATTAAGATAATCTATGGGACAATCTGTGCTTCTTTTGGACAAACATATTAATTTGTTTTCATTTAATTATGAATCCTTGTACATTACCAACACTGACACAACACAAACAACAGTGTAAATCTGCTCTATATAACACGCAAGTAATGCAGTGCATGAAGATGGAACTTCAACAAGAACCAGTGGCATACGACTTTTTGCAGTCTTAATTATAACAAAATCTGAACATATGAAGTTTTTGTTGTTAACATTCTTCACCATGGACACATCACTATAACTTTCTCTAGCATATGATTGTTTGCAGATCAAAATCTAAATTGTTTATTGTATGTCGCTTTCGGGACAGTTGTGGTCTCTTATGGTGATGAAAGTTTATGTATTTATTTTACTGGATGTTTTGATTATGTCACTGTTGTAAGTTATCATTTATTTTCTCCCTATTCTTTTCATCAGAATTCTGTTCTGAATTGAGCAGAAGCAGGGAAGTAATTATGAAACCCACTGTATTTTGTTTTTGTCGGTCCTTGGAAGTGAAATATGCAGAACAAATGCACAAACTGTGATTTTACTGTCCAATCTCACCTGCTATACCGAACACCCTGAGACTTGGTATGAGGTACCGACAGCCACACATGCAGTGTTACTTGTTTGATCAGTTGACATCAGATGGCATTACGTGATTAGAAGTATTCGTTGTCTTCAGACAATAGATGGTAAATATGCTGGGGCAGATTCAATATAGGGGTATCATCACTCTTCATTTAAGAAGACAATAGTATTTAAAATAATAAGCAATAGTTCAGTGTATGCTATTTTGCATACCGACCCCTTCTTCCCTCGTATTCTATGTAATAATCATATAATTTGGCATCTTGTATAGCGTTAAATCCATGCTTGGTAAGTTTGCTGAGAGCGCTTTACATTATTACACTGGTGTAACCAAACAGCCTGTTTCAGGTGCTAGAAGGCTGACAACACTCCTGCTGGAGTTTGAGCTGGGTGGACTGAGGCAATTACGAGCAAAGTCACGCGCCCAAGTAGAAACCACTGACATTAAGACGTCATTTAACGCCAGCGTCTCGATGTGACGCAGACAGTTCGAGCTCGTGCGAGCCTGGGAGCTTTTTCGTGAATTAATTGGTCATATTCAACACTACTCTGTATTTGGTGTTTTTGCTACCCCTTCAAAATAAAATGGCATGATATAATAAAAGGTAAAACAATTATTCATGTTCGCGAACGATGCTTGAAAGAGTATTGATTCTGAACAAGTTAAATATACGAAATATATAAGACAAGAGGTGGATCGTATTCAGTAACATATGGTATGTGCTACTTTTAACCTGAAGTCATAATGAACACATTTCTAGTTGTAAACGTTGCTGCAGAACGATTCTGACAAAATAGCATGTGCAATGTACCTCAAATAATTGTGTATATCACTGTATGACTTTGATTGTAGTATTCAAACGTGTCTACAACTACATGTAGGTCCACGATTCGAGTTATTGTCAAGAGTCACAATGACAAAAAGCTCAACTTTGTCTTTAAAAAAAACGTCGCAGATGGTGCCAAATGCTTTATAAAGCCGACAAGTTCTAAATCTCTGTATTTATTCTTAAATTCCGCTGTTATACTGATTTGCCACTGGTTTTCCTAAAATACATTCCGACATGTTGTTCGGTAAATATTTTTGGCCTGTGAAGGTAAGACTTCATTCTGAGAAAAAACAGATCACCTTAACACTAATTATTAACGAAACACAGGCTCTGTTTGAAAATCATTTTACCATGATATGTTAACTCTTTAACGACATTTCCAGGTATTTATCATTCTCTGGTTTGTTTGTCTCCGTAAGACAGACGAAAGTGTAAACTTCACGAAATCTTACAACATTATAACATTCTGTCCATAAGGTGAGTAACCCAAACCTTGAAACATTCCTTATCATAATCTTCAAAGAAAAGTTCTAAATTTCTCACACCTTTATTCTTTTAAACCGAAGTTAGTAACAAGGGAGTCCAGACAATACATCCTTCAGCAAAACAGTTCAGATCAGTCAAGTGTTCTATGAGCAGAACGTATTAAATTTAGTTTAACAACAGTATACGTTAATTGCTATTTCATTCTGCAAAGTATAAAGATAAGTTATAAACAAACCAAGATGTTTGTATGGACTTCGACCCGTATTCCAGTTGGAAATGGGCACACAACAATGAACTGACCAAAGTGTGTAAAGAAAACAGCTTTTAATAGTGTAGCGTTGAGCGTTGTGTGTAATGATCTCTTCCTACCCTTACAACCCGGTTCTGTGCTAAGAGATGACACAGAGTTATTTATTTGTGGTTGGCACATATTGGGAAACGCTGTCAAACGAGTTGTTTCATTTTTTTAAAAATGCTTATTGAACGATACATATAAATAAAACAATGTACATGCCACGACTAATACACAAGAGATATAGCCTCATGAATAGCCTTTGAAAATATTCGTAAACCTTTGAAAATCAACGGAACATTCTTCGGTAAACCCTAAGAGAAAGGTTCGGAATGAGGCTGGCTATTTGAAAGTAGAAACATATATGTCTGCATGTCTCCGAACTAAGGGAATACGGTATTACTTAATTTGGCATATACTATATTGTCATTCTTCCACACAGAAATACATTAAAGAAATCGCATTGTCTGATATTCCTGTATTCAACTGGACAGTCCACATTAATTGTAAAGGCACCAATATAATATAGTAAGCCCAACTATTAAAGGGTCACTCATTGGAATTGGTGTAATATGGCACTTTTGAAGCTTGGTTTTCGCAGCAGTTACGCGAAATATCGTTCCATACTGATTGAATATACACGATGCTTGCTTATTTATGTTTTATGTAGCGACTTGCTGAAAACAAAACATGCTAAAATCGGTACTTAACACCTAAACGTACCATCAGTATACAAAAATTAACCAACGAACGAACCGAGCCTTCTTATTATACAACTGCACATGTTTTCTGTTCATCTTACAAACATTTATCAGTACAGCTCAGTTACTTATTACATCATTATGACTTTTTGTAATTATATGCAGGTCATAACCCTTCAATAGTTGGGCTGAGTACAGTTGTGGTGACGATGTCTTTCTGGGGAGTGCTACAGCAAAGTATCACCAGTTGTGTAAACTAAATTAAGCATTCAAAACTGTCGTCTCACGTTTCATGTTGCTAAGACGTTACAAATATGAGCACATATTATGACAACAGATACACAGGGTTGCTGAGGACAGAGAACGGTGCATTCGTACTCCGTGTTTAGTGCCACACCTGTCCGTCAGGGTCTTGTAACCTCATCTCTTGGGGATATTTGGATTGCATCACAGTCAAACAGGTTCGTCTCCAACAGTTGACCACACGACTCCTAATGTGTGACCACTCGACCAAACGCTCCCTGCTCAAATACTGTCTCACCTCGTAACCCCTTTATGGCTCGACCACACAAATCATAAAAAAATGTTAGGAACACGTGCTCCCTGTTTATCAGAATGTTACATAAGGACTGGCTGTGAATACATCTTGGACTAGCCCGATGTCATACACAGTTAAACGTTGCCTGACATTTGACGCAGGGATGAACATGTTTTTAACAAACAAAAACAAGTAATAAAATCTAGGTCAACCTGCCATATTACGAAAACTATCTTCACAGTAATTATCAAAATGCAGTTTGTTACAACACGATCAAATAACTTACTCTCATATTTTAAAACATCAAATTACTTATTTTCATATTTTAAAACATCATCAAATTA
>JAUELE010141003.1:0-14117 GCA_031471655.1 Diodora aspera
CCGCATGTTGGAAAGATCTGCAGCCTGGAGCGGGCGCTTCACCATAGCACCGGGTCAGCATGTTGGAATGATCTACAGCCTGGAGCGAGCGCTTCACCATAGCACAGGTGCAGCATGTTGGAATGATCTGCAGCCTGGAGCGGGCACTTCACCATAGCACAGGGGCAGCATGTTGGAATGATCTACAGCCTGGAGCGGGCGCTTGACCATAGCATAGGGGCAGCATGTTGGAAAGATATGTTGCCTGGAGCGGGCACTGTGCATTAGTGGCTAATTTTGAGGGAGCGAAAATCACGAAAAGGAAAGTAAGGAGGTCACAGAGATACAGAGGTGAACTGCCATTTCGATATCGACAATACAAAGTAGCTTTTATTTGACTCTCGCTTTTATGGGGAGCCAGTGGAGTTCAACCAAAAGAGGAGTTACCTGTGTTCGTTTGGATTTATTCAAGATCAACCGGGCTGCGGAATTTTGAACATACTGCAATCGTGATGGCAGAGTGTCATCTTAAAGAAGGAACACATAGACTGCTCGATCTAAATAATCAGATAAATCAGAATGAATAATTATGCCTTCTTTAAGCTTACAGTGTTTGTCTTGCTTCAAAAGAAAGAGTATCTGTGAGCAGCGGGGAAATCCATACAGCCGTTACATTCGACTTTGCATCTTGAGTGCCTAACTGGGTCATAAATGAAGGTGGTATAAAATAGAAATGATAGTTTGTAAGGTTTATTCAATTATTATAAATTGCAAATTTATGGCAGTACATGTATATTACTATTTAATGTCTCTGAAATTTGAACAATTGAATGTTACGCTTAATACATCTTTAACTGTTTACATCTTTAAACTATTTAGTGTGAGTTCTATAAAACTACAATTATGAAATTCTTATACATTGAAGTTGAGTTGAAATTATGTTTTACGTTGAAAAGGCGATATTTCAGCCATAACTCAACGTGATGTGCAAGGTGCACATCCAGCGAAAAGAGCGATAAAAGGGAAAGTAAAAGCAAAAGATCCTTATTTCAGTCACCTTGTATGGCAAGCATTGGGTTACTGAGCCCTATTTTATCTAAGTGACACCACGTCACGAGTGTTATACATTGGAAGCAATGGCATTTACAGTCAGAATGACGAAGATAAATGATCAAATCCGGTCCCATTGTCGCGCCTGAACATGTGGCTCTTGATCAAAGCACGTCTGGAAAGAGATGGGTGCGTGATATTATCAAGCTTTTCCAGATACATCTGATCCGGCCGTTTGGTAAACTTCTGATCGTCACAGAATCTGAACATTAATCCTGTTCACCACTAGTGATCGTGTTCCAATTAAAAGCTGCCAGTTTCAACCGAGATTTGTCAATTTGTATTCAAGTATATGTCAGAAGTGTCGGTTCATTGTCTGTTGCAATTGTGGTGCCCAGATCTTGTGAACTTTAGAAGGTCGTTGAACGTTTTCAGAAAACTGGACCAATGCTTCTACAGTACAGTTTCTGCTTCGTGTGTTAAACGAAGATTCTTCAATTGATGTTGCTTCCCTATTTTGTACTACATGTAATTTGGCGCTTGTTGAGGATGAGAATAACTTTTTACTTGTTTGTCCAGCATATACAGACTCTAGAAAACTGTTCATTGATAAATATTACTTCAACAATCCAACCAAACATAGGTTTGTAAAACTTGTTAATAGTAATGATGAAATGATTGTGAAAAACCTTGCCTTGTTTCTCAAGAGACATCTACCAATATAAAGATTTAATTTATCATGTTATAAATACTACTCACTTTTGACGCTGTTTATATATTACATCATTTCACGTACTTTTGGCCATGTGGCCTATATACTGAAATACACTGTCTGTCTGTCCTAAACTTGACTATTTCCAGGCAATATTATGTCTATGGAAATTATGTTTCAGTCACTGTAGATTCGAGAAAACATGTTTTTATTTCAATCAGGAAACCTCCATTTTTCACTCGATATTCACGCGCACATCGGAAAACGACTTGGATGTATCTTTTATTGACAGCAGGATATTTTATTCCTGAAATGATAGCAGAAAGGGGGACGTGTTCTTTAAGTAAAGAATACTCTCGCATAGTACACTTTAATAACCTGCTATCTCGTGTACGTTATTGCGTACACAAGTTAGCATGCTTCTTTTATAAAACTCTGTACCATAAGTATGTAGACAATGCTTTTCAGTCGCCGTGGCTGATGTTTGTCACATCTATTTTTGAGGACTGCTGTTGGTTTAAGTCATGTCTGATTAAGTCGGTATTCACCATCTAAAGAATGGCTGTTTTGCTTTGTAATATAGAGCACATGTTAAAATACCAGTTTATAATACAAAAAAGGACATGCTGATCAGTTTATATCCCCAAAGGGATTTTTTATCACTGCATAACACCTAAATCTGGTGAAGAACAGCATATTTATAATCGATTCAACGTAAAATGTACTTCGCACAAGTAATCATTTGCTGCCGGTAAAGAGTGGGATATGATACAAAATCCCATAAATAGAGAGAACATGTCCTCTCTGCCATGTAAGACAAGGCGACGACTTTCATTACTTGTTTCAAAGTCATTAGCTCTCTGAAGTGAGCAAAAGGTATTTACCTCACAAGTTCTTTTCGAAATCTTACTTTCACAAATCACAAGAGGTCTTTCCATGTAAAACTATCCATGTTAGAAACAACTTTGTAGGATGCTTTCATGTATATGCTTGAAATTTAAATAACCTAGCATCCCGCAACTGAATGTGCAACACCTACTGTAACAACAGCAATGCTCTGTATTAATGTTATTTCTATACTGCACTGGACCATGTACCATTGTGATACATATGGAAATACATGTAAAGAGGATGATCATGACGATGTTGGTCACACAGTCCGGATTTCTGACTGATGCCGTAACTGTATATTCAGATGCTAGATCTTCGTTAGTTATCTTCTTGTACATGCTGAAAGTTTTCATTCTTGTAATGAAATCTTTAAAAAAGTTTAAGTTCGTCGTCATTTCAACTTAACTCGTTAATTCCCCAGTCATCACCGCTGTGACAGAATATAACACACACACTGTCAACATTTAAAGTTGTCTTATGCTGCACAGTGTGAAAAGAACCTTGTGCCTAAGGACGATTTATTTCGGTGAACTTCAAACTGTTGTTGATGAGTAGACTGCAGTGAACGAGTAGGTTGATAGACTGGAAGCAAGTCACAGAGGTAGGAGCAGACGTTTTGTGGCACATGAAGGCAAGGGAGAGAATCTTGTATTGTATCCTGGCTTCGACTGGAAGCCAATGTAGATTATTTAGGACAAGGGTGATATGGCTGGATTTTCTAGTTAATGACACAATTCGTGCACCTGTGTTCTGGACCTTTTGAAGCCGACGTGAACATGATTTGCTGATATTGGCCAGTATGGCATTTGCATAGTCCAGGCGGGAGAGAACAAGATTTCGATGAGCATAGCAGCAGTGGGGATAGATGGCGGACAGAACCAATGTTCCTGAGGTGATAGTTGCATACCTTGACGATGTGATTCATGTGAACATCCATTGACATATCACAGTATTGTTGCCGGTACCATTGAACATTTACTTGTGGTTAGATGTAAATATAATGCTGAATGTTATTGAAATTTAGAAAATGTTTCTTCGCGTTAAATTTTCTTCACGTTCTCAAAATCTAAAATTCCTGACGTATGGTCACATGCAGCATTCGCACGTGTTGTTCATGCGTGTCATTATAAAATTGGCATGCGCATGTTTGCGAAATTTTTACCAATGCGTCTTGTTAACAAAATATTGTTATCACTATGTTTGAAACTAAACTGGTTTTGCGTAGTGTATATACATGTACAATAATCTCTTAGCGTCTTTGTTAAGATCTTAGGAGAAAAACATATTGCTTCCCGCTAGAGTAAATAAGTCCTTTCTGAGAGTTTATCTGTTTAATCAAAACGTGTCTGCTGACATAATGCAGTAATGAATACACACAAAGGAAAAGTCTGTCATGTCTTGTACGGGTAATACATTCTGCTAAATACACCCTGACAGAGTCTGCCCGTCGTGTGACAGCTCCCGACATCACTCAAATATACGTGGTTTGTTAAATAATGTTTGGACCATCCCTTATAAGCTGACGCCCATCACTTGACGTATAACATAATGATGTAGATATACCCATTATATGTCCATTCTTCGTGTATAATACCCTTCACATGCGAGCAAGGCCTCGGTAATTTTACCAGGATGATGTGTCGGAAATGGCGCGTGGAGTGAAGTCTCGATTGTCAGAGATATTACAAAAAATAGGTTACAATACCCCGATCTCAAATTTATGAGAGTTCGTATTCCGCTTGACAGAGCAAGTCTGGTCGATCCTAGATCCCTAGTTTGCAAGCTTTTTCCAGAAGAAAGATTGCAATGGGAATGTGACAGGATATGTATGAGCGACACCAAGTTCTCGTGCTATCATTCCGTAACCGCTCTTGAATGGTTTAAGCAGCTACTGATCTTTGTATCAAGAAGGTCTTCGTGTATTCAAGGTACGTGAGATGATGTAGCTATGTGTAGATACAACTGTTCGTGCAAATGTGTCAGAAAAAGACATGATAGTTTGTTTCGACAAATCAGAAGCCTTCCTTGGAATAAGTGTAAAATGTTTTGGGACAAGTTGCTGAACTTCGATCATGCAATTATGTAGGTGGAAAGCTTTACTATGACTAACTCGATGTGTTTTTCAACGTCTTCTTTGAGCAAAGCTACAACTAAGAAATGCACATTGGCTTACATTACAGTGAGGTTTTGGATATTGTAATGGCGGCATATTATGATGTGTAACTTGTTCAGACCTGTATTATGTCTGAACACAATTGTGTGTCGGTATGTGTAGACATTAACGTCAAGATAAGACGATAACTTGATACACTGAGTCTGTCAACAGCGCCACAGCGGGCGGCACATTTTCCGTTCTTCTGTTACAACGTCGCGAATTTGACATCCGTCGTAAGCCAGCACCGAATTCGTATTTCGGGATTGGGGATTTGAATCTTAATCTGGTGATAGATTGCTGATTAGTGTTACTTGATTCTGGATTTGAATCAGAATCTGGTGATGGTTTACGGATTCGTGTTTCTGGATTCGGGATTTGAACCTGAATCTCATAATAGTTTACAGAAACACGAATTCTGGACTCAAATCCGAATTCGATGATGGTTTCGGAATTGGGGATTTCAATCTGAATTCAATGATGTTTTACGGATTAATGTTTAGGGATTCGGGATTCGAAACACCAAATCAGTTGAGGATTGGCCACTGAATATTTATGATTGGTTGTTTGGTGTTGTTTAGATTTTCAATGTTTATTTGTGTTTGAGCTGTTCCTGGAAGACATCACGTTTGTGACGCATTGTCAGGTGTCACATCAACAGGAAATATAATATAGTTTATTGTTGGTATTAACCTTTTCATTTAGTTAGCATGGATAAGTACTGGGTGTGAATATGGTGTAGGGTTGATAAGGCGATAACAGAGCAAGAGGAAATGAGAGATTAGCATACGTGGGAAGATATACTGGCAGCAATATAATAGAAAACAGGATGGAGACAGCAACAAAACACGGCGTTTATTCACTACAGGATCTATCAGATTTTTCTTACATTATCGGTGGATTTGAGTCATTTATGGATGACGCAAATTGTAGACAATAAAATAGGCGTTTTCCTCAAACACTGTCCTTTATTTGGATTTCTGACAGACTTGATCAAGTGACAGTTTCATTTGACTGATTGACAGTTTCAGACAGACAGACAGACAGACGGGTTCAAGTTGATTAATAAAGTAAATAAACTAATAAATAAATAAATTACTAAATAAAGTTGGGACCGATTTCACAATATGCTCGCCCCCTGTAATTCATCGTATACCGATCACAAATTACATTTATGAACATATTTCAGCAATAGACATGTATGACTCGTGTTCCCAATACTTCGATGCTTTTAAATACCTTTTGGAAACCACACAAACATTCACTGAATTAGTCAAACGTTACGCCGTCAGTTTGCGACTGGAGGCCCGCCTCGACAACGGTTAGATTTTGGGTTCTACTCGTGTTCCGACCCGTGTCTTCTTTAGGGTTAGTTTCAGGCTAGGGTAAGTTTAGGGTTAGGAATAGGGCCCGGTCAAAATAATGGTTCATAGACAGTGATCTGGGTGGCGAACAGATTATAAAGTTTGTCCCAAAAATATGTCACTGACTGGTCCGGGATTCGAACTCGATCACAACCGACAGAATTCGTCATTAGAGGAAATGAAAACTTAAAGAAATGGTTTAAAAATACATGTACATTGTAACACCATGCTTAACCTGTTGACTTTTGTATGCACGTGGCATAGAATTTCACACATTCGAGTCATGTGTTAGCACATGATAGACACATAGTAATGAAAATGTACGTATTTCTGTTTGCCATTTCAAACTACACATATCAACAGCTAAGAAACTCAAGTATCTAAGTATCTAAAGCAAATACTTACAACGTGTGTGGCCTTTCTCTCCACACAAGACATTTTCTTTACATCTTGACAAACAGTCAACACGCAGCTGACCGTGCAAAGTATGCTAACCGGATTTAGTTAACCGGGTCAAGCACAAAATAAACTAAAATCCGGATCTTCAGTTCCGAAACATACCAAAATGGACAACCATACTAAAAACGAAAACTACACAACTGTAAATGTTATACAGCTTTTAGAAGAATACGTGTGACAGAACTATTTCCCTTACAAGTTACATGAAGATGGTTTGCGTCCTCCTAAACTTTATCCGTGCTGAACGAACAGGAGATTGGAAACTGCATCTGGGTTCATTTCTGGATGCCCCGGTTTGCGATTTTCGACCCCGCCCGTTGGGGAGCAATGTACCTGATGGAGGCTCTGCACGTACAAAGGGCTCCCGCTGAGGTTTTCTCCCAGTTCATGGCAGGTAACTTTGTTGTTAAATCCTCTGTGAACACAATCAGTCAGATGGCAACTGATCCAATCCCGGAGCACAACAAAAACATTAGCGAGATTTTGATTGTACATGTAATTACCAGATCCCACCCGCCAGAGACAGATGGTATTTGACGCACAATGAGAGAAGCCTATTGTTCAGGAAACCTGTGAAATGTTTGATGTGAAGAACTACATTTATTACAATTCACGTCGATGTGTATTACAATTCACCGCATCTTTTGTTACAGTTCACGTCGGTCTGTACCAGACCAAACATTTTTAAATTGCAATTTACGTCAATTACAATTTACCGCAGCATTACATTTCACAGCAGTTGAATTACAATTCATCGCAGTTATTACAATTCACGGCATAACAAGCCTTGAAGAAACAGCGCTGAAAACAAAAACGGTTAAGGCAGATAGAGTACTATTTGAGCGTATCTTGGTTGCAAAGGATGCAGACAGATATGTTAATGTAAAAGAGTTAGTAGTTGTCATCACCCTTCCCTAGTTCCTATATCACTTGCTGTTACTTCATGCAACATGCACCCCACCAGCAAGCCATCCTTGGAAACATCTTTGAAACAGGTGTGTGTTCTGCGAAGTGGATGACCATGTCAATAAAAATTTCCACAATAATTGATGGTCAGGAACTTGGCCAAGCTATTGGCAACCCGACTGGAGGCAAGACATGTGGCGATCTTGCGCATGTTTTTTTTTACTGCAGCAGCCATATACAGCCTAAAAATGCAGGCAAGAGTTGATGTTGATTTTGATAATTATGAAAGGAATTCAATCGCACTCGGACTTGATCAGGTCATTGCCGTGGCTCCATTGGACACGAAGTACAAAACAGAGATGTTCTTCTTCCAGCGGCCTGAAAACAGTTCTTCATCATCATGCATCAATAAAATAAAGTTTATCTTGCATAGTTCCTCAGCAAGTAAGAGTGTCCTGATTATGAAGTTGTCACTGCCGGTGGCATTAGAATCCCCTGGATGCAGAGCGTTCTTGGGAGAGATGTTGATCAGCTTAAAGCCAAGGACGAAGAAGCAGATGCACGTATTATTGTGCGTGCCTTTGATACATGAATGGATTTGAACGTGTCATAATTTGATGAGGAGGTACAGAGAAGGTGGTTCATTACGTAAAGATCTGGGAGGGGAATTACGGGTTAAGACAAGAACGGCAGCCATGTGGGTTTCTTCTCTTTACACTACATAGCTATTGATTATATGGTCAAAGAGATTCTACCCGTCTCCCATGACAGGCTGTGACACAGCGAGTCTGTTGTCTGACTTTGTGACGGCGTGATGTCAAATGTCGAAGCTTTGTAGCAAACTGCATTGTCGTGACACAACAAAGAAATGTGTAAATGCCATTTATATCAGCTGTTCATGAAAGGTTCCACTGTTTCAGAAAAGCTGGCAATTACTCAAAAATGGTTGCTGGAACAGATCAAAAGGGCACATCATTGGAATTGGGTGTGGTATTCATCTGATGTAGCCATGTAGGTGACCCTCGTGGCTAGGGCTGGTTTATAAACCAAGGAATAGGGGCATTGAAGCCATAAGTGCACTTTGAAGATCATATTCCTTCCACGTGTCTTCATCTAATCTATTGTTACTGTAAACATTGCAGTACTGCCAAATGCACCTGCAGATTGTCTATATTGACGTGCAAAAGAAACGATACCAAATGAGTTGAATTATTTTCCCTTTCGTCTGTATGTCATACTTGATGAAAATGATGCTTGTATTTCAATGAGTGTAATGTTATTGGCATCGTGTCATTAATAATAAATGGTAATAATGAATAGTTCTTATATAGCGCAAATTTCGACAGTGCAGACTCAGTGCGCTTTGGAAGAAGAAAATGAAAGGGATACTTAGCGTTGTAAAGAAAAGGCCATCTTGAAGAAGTGGGTCTTCAACTGCGCCTTGAACTGTGACAAGGTGGGTAGGGTGCGCAGATATGATGGCAGGGAATTCCAGACAGTAGGAGCAGTGAAACTAAAGGTGCGCTCGCCAGCTGATTTGAGATTGAATTTTGGGACTGTCAGACGTTTCTCAATGGACGATCTGAGATTTCGTCTTGGTTGGTAAGCGCTCAGAGATTTTGACAGATATGCCGGGAGAGAGCCGTCAAAGAAGCGATAGGCAAGTGTAGCTATCTTGAACTGGCAGCGAAATTAACTGCGATATTCTGCCTAATTGTTTATCACTGGTCAAGTATGGTCATCTTGAAAGAGTACTTTTATCAGCGTGTAAAAGGTTTTTGAAAGTAGGGAAACAGACACTGAATACTATTGTTTATGGTAAATGTTTCTGTAACCCAATTTATTTCAATGCTTTAGTTCTTACTATTAACTGTTGCTTGAAATTGTTAAAAATGATAGAATCCCTAAGAAAGTGCACACTGTGTTCTGCCACCTTGATAATGCTGGTTACGGTACTTGAGTATAACGTATTCACAATAATGCTGTTTTCACATGGTTTCGACTTTGTGTGGTTAAGTCATTCGGTGATGAAAAGCTTACGGTATCATATTTAATATGCGTTTAAGAAAAGAACCTTATTTGTACAGAACAACAGTTACTAAAACTGTATTGTTATGCATCGAAGTACAATACGTCACTTTGAATATGGATCAAAAGTCTTGTTACAAATAAATTCATCATTGACTTCGATTAGTTAACACACAGACCTCCAGACCATCATCCAGCATGGAAGTAAATCCAGGGTATCTGATAGAGGCATTGGCGTAGTCATAAATACCCTGGATTTCGTGGATGAAAACCATTGTTTTAAAAACAAAACGGTTAAAACACGAGGTTCATTTGGTCGATACACTCACCCAACGGTCTGGTTCAACCACAGCCATGTCTCCGGGAATTCTTGTCTCACTCTCTCCACCTTCTTCAGGGAATTGGTATGAACTTTTCCTGGATATCGTGTTGGGCCAAGGTATTGTAGCAGCATCCCAGGCATAGGAGTGTAGCCCATAGGATATACCAATGAGCCGTGGTTTGGTATCACTGAAATGATAATTATATTATGAGTATGCTGTCGGTGTTGCAATGTTTTCGTATACTAAATGAACTCAACAAACAAAAGAAGCGCCTGGACCTTACTTTTAAGAGAACAAGCCTTCTGGACGGAAATGTGATATGGAATGCAAAGATGTCTTTTCGTATCTCATGAATAATGTCGTTTGTATGATCCAAACCTCCCAGCACCATGCAGGAAATGCTTCGCCCAAATGTAACCAAATAGAAAAAAACGGATATCACGTGCAAACTGCGCAACTTGCACAACGGCACATTTGCTCGTTAATTTCATCCATGGGCTGAATATTCCAGGTGGTTCCTGACGCTAATGGTGAGCCCTGACCTGATACTGACACTTGATGACCATGCCATGTATAATTCTCATTCGATTTTTCTTCATTTTCAAGACCAGTCCATATTTGTTTGATTTCCAGAGAGTCATTGTAGTTCATATACCGGTTGTACAGTACAAAATGTGTTCATTCACATACCTCCAAATCACCTATGCGTTTCCCTTTTCTCGTTCAGTACATTTGTGTTAAATGTTTTGCTTACATATGTGCTGCACAAGTACTTTTTCCACATAAGATTTCAGTTACTTCTTTGTTTTAAACTTATTTGAACTTATCCTCTTACCGTCACAAGAATAAATGTTGGTGCATGTTTTCTGATAAGAGCTTTAGACCGGTATCCAACCTCCCCTTTTTCTCTAAAATCCTCGAGAAAGTTGTCCTAAAGCAGCTGCTGAAACACTTATCAACACATGGTCTCCTGGAAATCCATCAGTCAGCCTACAGGCAAGGTCACAGCACAGAGACTGCTGTACTGAGCGTCCTTGATAATTTGTTGTCTATGATGGATGATAGACTCATCTCATTGATGTCTCTTTTAGACCTCAGCGCAGCCTTCGACACGCTCGATCACTCCATCCTTTTAACACGACTTCACAAAACTTTCGGAATCCGAGACACTGTTTATGCATGGTTTGCTTCATATGTGACCAGTAGTTGTCAATCTGTGGTCATTGGTGATTTGAAGTCTTCAAGCAACCCACTATTATATGGTGTACCTCAAGGCTCCGTTCTGGGACCGGTTCTGTTTACCCTATATGCGCAGCCTCTTTCAGATGTGATCTCGGCGCACAAGTGTTCATTTCATATGTATGCTGATGATACGGAGCTGTCACAGAGTGCTCGGCTGTCGGATTTCTCTTCGGTCAAGACAAACATAGAAGCGTGCATAGACGACGTACTGAACTGGATGGCAAGCAACAAATTGAAATTAAACACAGACAAGACAGACCTGATGCCAGTCGGTGCTGCTTCTAATATCAAAATGCTAAACGATATGTCAGCAAACACTGGTGGCACGAACTCAGTAAAATACCTCGGGGGAATATGTGGCCTGCCTTGTATTCAGAGAGAAAACTAACAGCTACTAAGGGGAAGATGTGGTTTGTCCTGTATTCAGAGAACAAACTGACAGCTACCAAAGGGGAAGACATGGTCTGTCTTGTATAAAGAGAGAAAACTGGCAGCTACAAAAGGGAAATATGTGGCCTGTCCTGTATTCAGAGAGAAAACTGATAGCCACCAAAGGTGAAGGCATGGTCTATCTTGTATTCAGAGAGAAAACTGACAGCTACCAAAGGGGAAGACATGGTCTGTCTTGTATTTAGAGAGAAAACTGACAGCTACCAAAGTGGATGGCATGGTCTGTCTTGTATGTAGAGAGAAAACTGACAGCTACCAAAGGCTGGCATCCAGAGGGTATGGAGTCTCTGGTATTGTTTTCTTGTTATTATCAGCTGAACAATATATAAGCTTCCCTAAATACTTCTGAACTGAAATGTTGGCAGGTCCCAGGAAATTTGTTTCATAGATCTGGACCAACACAAGCAAAACTTTGAACTTCAACGTTTTTAGTTCTTATGAACTTATGAATTTGTCAATGAGCATGTTATCATTTGATCGCAGAGCACGTGTATATAGCACATATACTGTAAGCAGTGATCTGATGTAACTGGGAGCTTTACCATACAGTACCTTGAAACCACATCATCATCATTATAAATATTTATAACAGTAACGTCTTACCTAGGGTATGGCAGTGGATTTTTGGGGGATTTGAGTATTCCTGATTTCCCATGATTACCTCCAATCTGTAGTGTCTCAGCACAATTTGTTTCTAAAATACAACAGAAATAAGCAATGAGGCTCAATCTTCGACTCCGTTCTACAAGTTCTAACTAAATCACTATACATCTACTACTACTGCTACTAATAATAATAATAATAATATCCCAGGTAGCACACCAACGTCGGGCCGACATCGGTTCATGGGCAGCAAGGTCGGCAAACATCGACCGATCCCAACTGCGTTGGGCTGACGTCAGGCCGATGACGTTTCATGGGCAGCAAGGTCGACAAACTTTTACTGATCCTAACTATGTTGGCCTGACGATGGGTTGATGATGGATGCTTTTCGAGTGAGCATTGCATGATATGGTTTACGGGTGATATTTGTCGGCTAATATTGACAGCTCCTATATTTAATGCTTGTCCAAAATCTGGTTAGCAACTCATACTTTTGGGATCTCAGTTCATTGGCCGCATGTCCAGCTTACAATGACGGGCCCTGAATGCATTGATCCGACATCAGGCCAAGAATGGAGATTTACAGATGAAAGTCAGTTTATTGATGAATGGTTGGCTTATATCGGAAGCTTACTCCAGTCCGAAATTTGATCCCATGGAAACAAAAAAAATAATCTTTTTGTAAAATCTAAAATAACAAAATTTATATCAACAGTATCTGAAGGATGTATGTACCCCGTTTTGTGAACAAATCTGTCATAGTTTTCAAAGACTGCCCGGAAAATGTGTTTGGCTAAGTTCAATAGTGTTTCCATGGAAACAGAAAAATTAAATACTTTATAATATCCTAAATAGCAAAAGGCACATCTACAGTATGTGAAGGATGTATGTACCAAGTTCTGTAAATAAACCTGTCATAGTTTTTTTAGTTCTGCTGTGGAAACGATTTCGGGACAGACCAACAGACGAACAGAGCTTGTTTCAGTATCCCCCAAAAAGTTTGTTGTGGCGGGGAATAATTAACAATTTATTCCGAGTTGACCCCTATTCTTATCTTCTCCGCCCGTTTATGCTCACTCGATTAAGAGACCAGAATCGGACCTTAATGCAATCTGCCTTGAAGAAATCGCGTACATACCTGTTA
Organism: Diodora aspera; assembly: GCA_031471655.1. NCBI lineage: Eukaryota > Metazoa > Mollusca > Gastropoda > Lepetellida > Fissurellidae > Diodora > Diodora aspera. Next base: position 13,304 of record JAUELE010141003.1, read on the forward strand.
CCATTTGGTAGCGGAGACTAAAGCCACTATTTTGATGATTGCCTTTTGATGAAGCTTTGAAGACTATCAGAACTGAACTGAGGTAAAACTGTAAACTGCTTTTTCCACACGGTCTTTCAATTTCTACTTTGCCGTCTGAGGTTGCTATGATAAAAAAGAAAGTAAGACATATGTTGAGATGTGTCCTTCAAAGGACTTGAAGCATATTTGTGTCTTCCAGTACTGCTCCACGTATTTATCTGGCCGGGTCTTGTTACATACCAGCCACTCAGAAGCATTGGCAAGATTTTAAAGTCTTTTATATCACCTTACTGAAACAAGAAACGTAGTGAGCACAGCTCACACCAAAATGCTATTGCAATGATTTTTAGGTAACTAGCCTTTTGTGACACACCAAGGGGTTTGATGCAAATGTTCTCATAGATAAATATGAAAATGCGGCAAGAGGCACATCCATGTTTCTTACAGATCACTTGCATTAAGTTTCTTAAGAATCCGACAATTAATGATGGTGTTATCGGTGGAACAAAAACACAGATTAGGTAAATGCAAAAGGCACATCTACACCTCATACAGATCATGTTTAAAAATTTCATCAGATTCCGATGAAAATAAATGATGTAAATGAGCTAGGATCTGACCGAAATCCCCCCAAAGCACATCTACACTTTAGGTACATAGCATGTGTGAGTGAAGTTTCTTCAAATTCTGCTTGTATATTGTTTGAGTTATTGGGAGAACAAAATCAAAGTCCAAATATGGAAAAACATGAATAAATTATGCAAATGAGCTAGGACCTGACCGAAACCCCCAA
>JAUELE010141114.1:0-14116 GCA_031471655.1 Diodora aspera
CAAAACAATGCCATCGTCTCGACGACCTGTCCATCTCTGCACATACACGTGTAGTCGTTAACCCTTTTTATACCAAGAGCGATTCAGAGATTCAAGAGTCGAAACTCGGTGGATACCCGGACCATCTCACCAGAACTTGAGGTTCCCCCTTTTTCAACTTTCTGCGTCTGAGCATGCGTTCTACTTCGTATATATCGTCTTCTTTGATGACGGATTGCACCTCTGGGCGGTAAAACGCTACTTTTAGCAATTCACCTTGATCATCGCGAATGCGGTAAGCCGCATGACTCCGCCCTTTGACGCAGCTGTCCACGGTAAAGTATACTTTTGTCTAGTTGGGCAGGTAACCTTTGTCAAAAAGGTATTTCGTTTTACTCAAACGGACCCAAGTGTCGGGTGCCAGGGGCTCGACTCTGGCCATAGGTTGTCGTTTTTTTCTCATCCGGTCCAACACGGCTATTTCTGCGGACACATCGCAGGGGTCATGCTCGTCGATGTGCGTCCCATGGTTCTGTGTACGCGATTGATGTACGAATAGACTAAGTCTTGCAACACGTCCACGTAACGACACGTCTTGTTCTGGGTAAAATGGAGCTACATGCACATTTTGAGCGTCCTCTGAAAACGTTCTACCACTGCCGCTAGTTTAAAACTGTGTGCCTTTCCCCTGGATGTACAGTCGAACGGTTCTGTTCATAAATTCCATGCCTGATTCTGCTGACGCGTTAACGGTCGCGTGGATAATGGCGCCATGCCGGTTTGTGTAACGTGTAAGTGGGTTCACTGCTCAGCCAATGGCGAATCTGTCCTTGCATCGGGGCTGGTTGGTCGGTGGTAAAAGCACGATCTCGTGAAGCTTTCCACAGGGACTTCCATCCGCCCAAAATCATAATAGGTCTCATGCAACCACCGTTGCCAAGAGGTCAATAAGGGTCCTTTCTTGCTCGTCTTGCCGGATGAAGAAAAGTGTTTCCCCCTCTACACACTCACACACCCGGGCTCTTTTTATAGGCCCGTCCAAAGGGTGTGGGGGTCGATTCTGTGTGTGGTCTGTTATTTCACGAACACGTTTCTGGTTTATTCAATTTCAATGAGCCCTTTCCACTCTTAGAAAACAATTCAACTCAGCGTTTTGCTCAGCGCTGATTTGAATTCCAATTCTAGCCTCACCATTCCCGATTTCATTTCACTAAGTTCAGATAATCGGATTCCACGTGGGCAGGGTCCAAGTCGAACACGAACAAAGCACAGGTAAGCATCCTGAAGCTCCACGACGAATCCTTTGGCAGTGACATCGGTCATCAAACAAAACTGGGGTTCTGATAGGTACATTTTGATGGTCAGATCCACTCCGTTCACCCAGTGCCAGTCAATGTCAAACACGTCTTCGTAAAGGGGTCTGGACAAGGTCAGTGATTTGCTCTTCTCGATGAACCAGCCGCTTGATCCCAACCCCGAATTTGCTCCAGGGATGGGGTCGGTCGATTCCACGTGGTCATCAGTTTAAGCCGCGTCTTTGTAAAACAATTGCGAGGTCAGCTGGGTGTTCTTGGCTTCGGCTCCATAGTTTACCAAGGTTTTCATCATGCTTTTATAAGCGTAATGATTGTTGGTGGAAGACACAAGCTGATTCTGCATGTACACTGCCAATTGGGAGAACAGAGATGTCAAAAACAGGTTGACCGGGGTGACGTGCTCGTCTTTGGACAGATCTGTGTCATCGGCATGTTTCACTTTCAGTTTCACGTGAAGACTTGGGCGTTTCAGGTCCACGTATTCGCTTCCGGAATGGGCGATGTGAAATTCTAGAAGTGTCGAATCATTCGGCTGGGTCAAAGGGCGAACATTCACGCAGTTGTGCTTCAGTATGGCCGTTTGATAGGCCTGCAACTTAAGCAGGTTGGCCGGGGAGGGCACGACTTCTTCAAAGGCCCTTCCCTTGAGCAGGGCATGGTTTAACCGAAAATGTTGCCTTTTTGTCACAGGCGTGGTCTGGAGCACTGCAGCAGTGCGAGAAAGGGTGTTGTTAACAGTACACCATATCTTCTTGGTTCTGGCGACAGTGTTTCCCCGCTTTGTGGTTTATAGCTTTCTCACGCTTCTGTTTCTCATCCGCCCTGTCCACCACGCTCTGAGATTCTGTGGTCATCTGCACGGCTACGTGAGAGAGCGGAGTTTGGGGGAATGGTTTTGGTCAACGTCGCATCAACGTCGCATCATGCGATGTGGAAGGGATTGGAGAACGCGTAACTCGGTTCCTGTCTCAAATCCGCGGGTTTCAGTAGGGGCAGCAGGCCCTCGCATACCCTCGAACCATCGCAGAGGTTGCACAACACGTCCACGTGCAGGTCGCTCACGCCAGTCACGTCCACACTTCCAAAATTCCATTCCACTAAGGCGATAGTCCAACACTCGCCCAAAGAGAATCGTTGATTCAATTTCACTCTAAAACGATAGGGGTTGTTCTGGGGGAAGTAGTCAAGACAACGGATTGATCAATCGCAGCCAGACACGCAACAGAATCGCGAGAGCTGCCCTAAGGGGTGCAAACACTTCGGGTACCACTATGCTAATGCTGGGCTGGGAGAGTGACGTCATATTGTTATACATCTATGACCCTCAGGATATTTAGGATCATACCACATCTTCTTCAGGCAATGTTCCATGCTGTGTACACTAGCGAGGTTCAAACCTTAATAACCAATGGTGTGTATAGTTCATCATTATATAAATTTCTAATGTTCAGAGGTATATTCATCCTGATTTTCACTATCTTCATCCTCATTGACGCTATATTCATCCTCAGTTTCACTATCTTCATCATCAAAGCCATCCAGCCACTCCTCTAATTCACGTTTGTTCTGTTTCAGCGCTATCGTAATCGCCTTTTGGCACATCTTTTCCATCGTGTATGAGGTCGTGAATATCTGCTAAAACCTGTCCATTCTCGAGCGACAGAAGGTGTTGTAACAAAGTGTTATAATGGCTCATCATCAGCTGCAAGTCTTCGGGTCTGCATTTCTTCTCTGCTTTTGCTGTTGCACAGTTCTTAGTCATTCATTCATCCATATATTTGTTTACCTTCTTTGCCCACTGCTTTTTATTTTTTCCTCTGGCTTTTCCTCCTAGCACGCTAAAATACTCGTGTTCTTTTTCTTCATTCCCAGTGTTGTTATGACTGCCATGGTCATGATCATATAGTGATATCCACTTAAAGGGGTTTGCATCTGTAGATCTTCGTCAATGTGTTTACGTTTCAATATGCCTGAAGATTCTTTTGGAACCAACGTTTGACATGTCTTTGCAAATCATGAATGTCTTGAAATACGAGACAACAATCGACACAAGCAGGCATTTCGGAGAGTTCGTCTTCGCAAGTCTGTTCACTCTGGAAGTCAGACACTGAATGAATTCTTTCATCGTGCATAGTTTGTGTAATAGTGTCTCCATTAGGTCTGAGTTGCTCTGAAGTGGGTGTTTGTGGTTTAAAATCCACCAACAGGTGACCATACGATTGCGTTGTGGCATCTTTAAACTTTAATCTTGAGGTTGTCTGGGATACATCTGTCTCGCAAATGTCATGACGGGTTGTTGGTCTACTGGATTATTGAAGAGCACCAGATAATTAGGAGATAATCACATTGTGTTTTCATACTTGAAGCGGTTATCGGTGGTTTGAACGCCGTTAAATTTTACATTTAAAACCTCGCGCCAAAGCGCTCGGTTTTAAATGAATTTAGTGGTGTTCAAACTACCGATAACTGCTTCCAGCATGAAAACACAATGTGATTATCTCCATTTTACCATTACTTACTAAAACTGACGGTTTGACTGGCATTCTTTGAGGACGCACAACACACCCCCGTTTTGTAGACTGTACTGCGGCAACGTTTCATGACGTCATTACATTATATTCAAAATATTTCCACAGAAGAGCAAGACCACGGCCGTGATGGGATATGTGCCTGATGATTGCTGAAGTAACTTCTCATAAAAACGTGACTACTTTCAATTTGAAGACATGACAACGAATTTGTGATAGCGAAAGAAGCGTGAACACTGTGAATAGTGTGCATGCTTACAGTTGACTATCATTCATTGCAAAATTGCCGAATACTGGCATTTGCAGCCGAAGAAGAATCGTTCGGATCCGCACCTTGACTGTATTCGTACACTTGTAAACAAACCCATTGTTATTCAGCGGCATCTATTGAGTATTTGATCACCTCTAAATTGTAAATCAGGACCCGGCAAACCGAAAAGTTATGGTAGAATGGCAGTTTCGTCTTTGAGTAGGATCTTTACTGTAGTACAGATTCTGATTGATGGGGATAACGGAGATGATGACTTCCTTCGGTAAACAAATCAGTAATTTTAGGATCTTTGCAGGCTGCGGACATGAGATCATCCAACACAACCACATTTCTGACTCGGGAACTGAGGAATGAGTCTTAGTCTAGATTGTATGGAATACCTTGAATTAATTCTACTCGAGGATTGTTCTTGCTTGTCATCTAACTGCTATCTTATACTTAAGTATTTTGATGAAAATACAAGTACATTTAATGCGAAAAACTAGGTTTCCAACATTCGAATGCTCCTATTTGTAACTGGCTTTGCGTATGTATGGATTTTCAAGATTTTGGGGATATGGATATGTTTATATACTCTTTCAAGCAACGTTGTACAGATATACAGCTATGGCATGACTCTATCTCTAGTTCAGAATTTCTTAATTATTCTTCACAATTTAAATGTTTACTTGAACCTGAAAAGTATATTTCTATCCTTGCATCTCATAAAGATCTTGTCAGAATGTTGTGTAAATTTCGATGCTCATCTCACAAATTAAATATTGTTCAGAAACGATATGATTCTTCAATTGATGTTGCTTCCCTATCTTGTACTAAATGTAATTTGGCGCGTGTTGAGGATGAGTATCACTTTTTAATTGTTTGTCCAGCATATACAGATTCTCGAAAACTGTTCATTGACAAATATTACTTCAACAATCCAACCAAACATAAGTTTATAAAACTTGTCAATAGTAATAATGAAATGATTGTGAAAAACCTTGCCTTGTTTCTCAAGAGATAATTACCAATATAAAGATTTAATTTGTCATGTTATAAATACTATTCACTTTTGACGCTGTTTATAGATTACATCATTCATGTACATTTGGCCATGTGGCCTATATACTGAAATAAACTGTCTGTCTGTCTGTCAAAGAACATGTTAAACTAACTTCGTCATATAGCAAACTTGGCACATAAACAGATTTCATTAAAGTTGGATACGTGCTCCAGAGCGTTAAAAATAGGTCTGGTGTTATATGTGTGAAATAAATAAAATAAACAGTATATCATACATTGTAAAAGCGCATGCCTAATTAAATAACGCCGTATTCAATTAGTCCCTGCAGGTGCAGACGAATATATTTTCTACTTTCAAATAGTCAGCCTCATTCCGAACCTTTATTCGAGGGCTTACCAAAGAATGTTCCGTCGATTTCCAAATGCATTCCAAATACAAGTCGAATGCATTTACAGTGTATTTGCAAGTGTAACGTTTCCGAAGGGTTACGAATATTTTCAAGATTTTATCGGAAAGTTCTAAATGTATTGTTGTTATCTGTGTTATGGCATAGGTGGGTCTCATAATAAATGAGGTTATTCAAGTGACTGTAAAACCGACAAACATGCTGTATCTTGTTGTGTATTATTCGTGGTTTTGTACATGTTTGTATGTATACTTATCGTTCTAAAGTTGTTGTCTTCTAAAAGAAACCACTGAGTTTAACAACGCATTCAACTTTAAACCAGAACAGGCATCATCACGCGTTCTATTGATGCAAGCACAACAGATACAGGTTTTGGAACAAAGAAACAGCTCAGTGTAAGAAAAGACGACATTTTTACACAAAGTTACCAGATGCATTTGTGTTTATTGAAACTGTGGTCAGAACTGGTCATTTAAAAACTATATGTAACAGATCACTGATGGCATTTTAAAACATTATTCAAAGTACTCAAGTCTCATGAAAAGCTTTGCTTTGTCTTCGGTACATATTATTTTGCCACAAATAAACTGCCGGGCAACAGAAACGATACCAAATGATTTTAGTTATTTTCCTTTACGTCGCTCTGTCTTAGCTGACATCATATCGTTGATAAAACTTCCTAATCTTGAAGGAATATCTCTTGCATGTCCAACGCAATTGTGAATTTATTCAGTAGTCCCTCAACATGTTGGTATCGTTTCTTTTGCCCGGCAGTATAGATGATATTTATGGATTAATGAGCACCTTTTGACCGGATGTGTTAAACATATACGCATCCATCACATTAGATTTTGCTGAAAGAGATTGTCCTTGAAACAATCTTCTTTGTAAATCAGGATTTTGTTTTGTAACACCATTAATAGACAGTGACGTGATCGTAAACATTCTAGTATGCTTATTATGTCGTGTATAGTTGTGTTTGTTATTTTCTGAATTATAACTGCAAAATTATAACAATATAACTTCGTAACTTCTTTTAAATGTGAAAAGTGTATCTTGGAATTAGAAAACAACAAACCCTTATGCAAACTAAAATATCTCTCCAAGAAGTGATTTAAACTTCAATGTAAATATAGTCGTTAACAAACTCTCGTCGATGAGATTTCGTATTATTATGTCTGTTCAGAATCACGTTATGTCTGCTAAACAAAGATTATTTCGCCGAGTTTAGCACACATCTTTGAAGCTGCCTTCCGAAACGGATGGTCTTTAATACGCCAACGGCATGCACAGCTTCCATGAGGAATCAGCGGTAAGACATCAATGGACGTCGTATGTCTTAATGCATGTCATCAGGAAGTTGTGTGTACACCTGGTAATAGCACTTACCTGCAAACATCAAATGTTATCTTATTTATAAATGATATACACCCTCTAATGATTAACGTCGAGTCAACAGTGCTGTAATGACTCCGTTTTTGATGGGGGCAACATGTGAAGCATTTACCGCATTTCGATGATGACGACAGCCATGGTTAACATATTAGTTGAATAAACACATGTTTCGGCACCACTAAAAAGTGTCACGTCAGAGTTTTCCTTCCCAGCTACCATGTCTTTGATCCTACACACTAGCTTACTCTATCTATCTACAAATACCATATCTGTCGTGTTCCACTTTATTGCTTGTAGGAGTTTTTCAACTTCAGTTAAGGGTTTCAGTGTCTTGTCAGCTTAGCAATGGGAGGACGAATGTTCATATACATTTTGGCATTTACCATCAGTTGGCATCGATCGGGCCTCTAGCTACAGTCGTAGACTACATGTTCGTAATGAGATATGACCACACTGAAGAGACAAGAACTTTATGGATATGAACTCTGAATTCGAAGTCATCAATATATTAATCATCCTCCCAACCCGTTATCTTTACACCGCAGTAGGACTGACATCGGTAATGAATCTCGAAATAGATAATAAAACTACTACATTTTCAGAATATGTGATTAAGCATGAAATCAACAGAAGCAAACAAATGTTGTAAATCTATAGTGACATAATAACAATAATAATGCAATAACCCTACCATGACGCACCCTTGGGGTTTGCGAGGAGTGACGTAGTGTCACCGAGATAGAATAGAGCCTCAGTAACTCAATGTGTTGTCGTACAAGGGGACTAAAAGGGTATCTTTGTATTTCGCTTTGCTTTCTTTCGATCCTTTACTTTTCACTGGGTATGCACCTTGCACATCACGTTGCGTTATGGCTTAAATATTGCCCTTGCAACGTAAAACATCATTTTAACTCAACTCTACAATGGCGCTTCTAATTGGAAGTTCTGTGACTGGTCGAACGTGACAATAAATCCGCGATGATTGCTTGATAAATCCGTGATCAATACGATGTTGCCGTGCTACAATTTTGGTACCAGAGATAGTTCCAGTTTGACACAAACGACCCCCATCTCACTTAATGCACAATATTATCTAATTGTTGCAAATGTGTTTAGCGCCTTTGGTCTGCCGGTGTATCAGACAGCTCGAGAAGTTGCCAAGTGGGTGATAATTTAAGATGATATTTTACCGACAAGCTTTGTTTTGATGAGATAAGTGTCATCACAAGATATATCATAACGAGTAGAAATCTAAATACAGTGAAATCCGGATAAGTAAAATTTTATGGGACCATGGGTTTTTTTCACTCATCCGATATTTTACTTATCCGGACTCCGCCAAGCAGTCAGAATAACAAACGAAGATACATGTATAAGACATGAAATTACCAGGCTTGTTCGAAGGTTTGTCCTCATCAGTTTACACACAGACACATTGGGAAGCACTTAAGTCTTTACGAACAATTACAATACAAACAAACGTAGTGAAAACACTGTGAGCTGGGTATTGTTTTGAATCAGTGTTAATGGGGATGGTCACTTGTGTAATTTACTTATCCGATGGCATTTACTCACTTGATTTATTGAAGGGACCTTGAAAATGATTTTAATTATCCGGATTTTTTACTTAACCGTTTTACTTATCCGTATCAAAATAATGATAAATAAAGAAGAAACCCACAGAAAATGTGTTAGTTATCCGGATTTTCGCTGTCCCGATTTTATCTTCAGCTGGATGTGAACCTAGTGCTCCGATATATGTTTGTGAACACATGTGTTTTCCATGTATCTATCTAACATCCTGAAAGTAGTTTATAATTTCAGACAGTGTGACGATTGTGACCGCTTTTACTATTTAAGCATTGCCTTTCATGAAACGTGAAAAAGTATTAAAAGCAAAGACCATTTGACAATGTCTTTGCAACGTATTTGCAGGGTTGCCAAGCACCACGAACATCAAGCACGAACTGCTTTATATCTGCGCCTACTCGTCTTCAGTCCGCCTGTTGAGAGCTGAATTTGTGGGGATATGGCAATTCCATTATTGGCCCTACGGTCATGTAACAGATGGTACTCCACTAACAAGTAGTTAAAGTGGCAATCCGGACTGCAGTCGCATGTTAAGATGGCACTTAAGACGGCAGCAGAGCCATAAAGTGACAATAATAGATACCTAACCTCGAGCTGCAGCACTTACCATGAGATCGGAGTGATCCTGAGTCGATCACAAGCTTTCATCACACACAACAGATATCATTGAACAAGGAAATGAAGTCGTTTTAATCTAATTTCGCTGCCTCGGATTTGAACTTTACGACCATCTGACATGTTTTAGTCTATACTAAACGCGTCTTTTCGACAGCAAGACGTGTTTGGCTACTGATCACAGCAGATACCATGTCCAAATAGAAAAGTGAAGGATCAAGGTTTTCCGTTGATTAAAGCTGGATACGTAGTCAAATTCAGTGTTTTCTTTTCGTAAAATAACTTTGAGATCGATAAATATACATAAAATACATACATAACACGACTGATGCATAAAACATAAGCATGTTTAATGCTTTTGCCTATTCTCTAATACAAATGAAATATTAAAAAACAGGGGAGTGGTTTGACCAGAAAAGCGTTCGCAAACTGTCTGAACAATATTGTTGTGTACATCACTTCGTTCAACTTTATATCGGTTATTGTGAATAATGTATACATCTCGAACAGCCTGTCATGCACGCAACAGGTGATCGTGGATAATCTGCAACCACGTCAAAAATTTCCGATGCTCAACAATTTTCTGGATCTTTAAAAGAGTTTCAAAACATCTGGCCTGCATTGGGCATAATCTGTGACGTGTCACTATTTTCATCCGGCCATCTAGTAATCTAATGTTTCACGCAGGCCACGATGAATCGCTTTGTGTTGGTACTGTAAGGAGTCTATTTAAAAAGGCCAGCTGAATGACGTTATCTGTTGACGCAAACACTTTTATAACGTCAACTTTACAGTATACGTTATTTATTTAACACAAAATGCTCCAACACGTGCTAGGGAACACGTATCCAACTTGTTAAAGTTTATGCGGAAAAATAACAGCGCTTCACGAATGACTTGAGGGCGTCAGCTTCACATTTTTTATCCAAGTTTAGTATTAATTCAGCTTAGTTACTGCAATATGGGTTGATCAGTGGACACCATTCTCCGAGCCGTTGAAAATCAAAACGTCCAAATGTATATTACCCCACCTGTGCGACGCAACACAAATGCACATGTACAAATGTTTTTTTTCCAATCGTTTGATTTTTTTCAGGTTTAGTTGCCTTACAGTTGGATACGTTGTCAAGTTCAAAGTTCCATTTTCATAAACAATCATTGGTAACGATACATATACATAACAATATGTACATGCCACGATTGATGCAAAAAATAAACAGCACATTTATCACCTGACATACTCTTCACTATACATGTTTAAATTAACACCGCACGACGTACATTGTTACGTTCCATGTTATATCGGTTTTTGTGAATACTGTACATATATATATACATGTATGTTGAACAGCCTGCTATGCGCGCAGTACGTAATCGTCGATAACATTAATTACCCTGCAGAATATCTGCATCAACATTATAAACTTGTCGATGGTCTCGATATTGGAAAATCCATGTTATTATATTTAATTTCCAGCTCGTCACAAGACTAACAAGGTTAGACCAAACACAATGCAGGGTAGGAATGTACTGCCAGGAGTTGAATCGAGGCGGACAAGACAGCCGTTTCAAAGGTAGATAACGAGGTCATCTTTGTCTGGATAAAAGAACTACTGCGTTATTTAATTTGGCACGGGAACCGGAAGAGAAGGTTCATCTACCTACAAGCATACAGACTTTCATTTGGGTTGATTGATTTGTTATGCATTAATGCTGGACAATGTGACTACATGTCTCATTATATACGTTTACTTTTGAGTTTGTTTCAGATGTTTAGCGTCGTCAGGCCCTTTCAACACAGGAAATACTCAACTGTTATGTCCAGCGCGAATCTATGGCGATGAGCTTGATTGGTGTCCTGTCTTTCTCGATAGTATTCTTTATCCTGTATACTGTGGAAACAGGAGTGTCTCTTCTTTCTGATAATATATTAACATCAGCGATTCCTTCATTATAGAGCTTGAAAATCCACCTTCTTTTCTCTATGGCAGCCAAGGGAGACTATTCTAAATGGGGCAACTGATTTTAGTAAAGAGGAGTTGTTTCCCTTAGGTCATTGACAAATTTTAAGTTCGTGTGCAAAAATGGATGTCCACTTTATACAATTCTGAAAAATTCTCAATAATTTTGAACAAAACTATATATCACTGAACATATCACTGGAAACCGCAGATATATCCTTGGTCTGGATTCGAACCCAAACCTTTTGGGGTCGTTTAATAAGTTGTTCAAAGATGAAGGAATTTTCATGCTCGGCTCCTAGACATCATTCACAGACTATCTTTTTTATATTTTACTGTTAAAACTGACAGTGTAAATAAGATTAAGCCCTCGTGTCCACAATGTTTCCCAGCAAGACCTTATCAGCCAAACACAGGCTGATGACGAGCCGTTACAACTGCCACCATGATATCGTCTTCAGTTAGAGAGGAATTAAAGATATTGTAATCTCAACAACAGGCCCGAGAGTAAAGAGGGTATGAAGACGGATTCCTGTTTGCCTTTCCGTAACAGAGCTGGTTGCAGTCGATAGGAACAGAATTGTAAGCAAATATGATTCGAGAAGTCCGTGCTCAAATAATGCTCTGCAATAGAAAATATAAAAAGTGACCTCACCGAGAGGTTGTACCAGAGTTTAGGCTTAACAATTATATGTTGCCTTGGCTTTTTTTTATTGTGTTAGTCTGTCCGAGAGGTGGTCTCTCTTGTCGATGGTCCGTCTATTACACTTTGTTGTCAAATGAAGGGGAGTGTTAGTTATTGGAGCAAAGGTAATATCAAAATCGTAATTATGTAATTTTGTTCATGTTCTTGAAAGCTTGTTGTCAATTGGAATAACCTCAATGGATAATTTTAGTGCTGTGGGCGATCAGGATGGCGCAATGGTAAGAGTGTCGGCTCAGTAATCTACCGGCCTTGGCGATTATGGGTTCGAATCCCGCCTTGGTACCTCTCCGTCAGCCCTGAGGCTGAACCTTGACACCAACATATGTGACACACCGGTGATATGACTGAAACATTGCCGAAAACTACGTAAACTCTCAAATCACCCCTTTAACATTATACGACTTCACACGTTCCCTCAACACGACAGATCACAACATGAACAAGAATATATGTCTGTGGCACTAATGGCCTAACTGATAGACATTTACAACGGAACTTGACATGTACAATGTCAAATTATTGTCAACTATAAATGTGTAAAATTTTAAACAGTATAACTGTGTTAATTTGAATTATTGAATTAAATACTTCAGTTTCTACTCTCGTCAGGCAGACAAGAGGAACAATTACTATGTGATCCATGACAGTGAAATATTCAGTGACAATTAAGGAAATGATCTAATACAGCATGGTGTGTTTTATTCGAGATAATACTTCCTTGGAAAATAGCTATGTGACTGTTTGAAAGGGGGGTTATATGCTGTTGAACCCTTATTTGAATACTTGCTTATGTTTTGTACCTAGCATCATTTGAACATAAACTAATAAACCGCAAATGAAACGCAATTCCGGATAAATATTTACAAGACATGCATACTGCGAGGTGTGTACAGGGTATGCATATACATGTTTTGTATGTTGATGCCAAACATTTTTAGATCAGTTGTTCCTGGACGTTAATAATGTTCAATTATGAGTCTAAAATAACTCACTCTATAAGGTTTCATCTTTGAAAGTGCCAATATTCGAGTTCAAAATGAAAATAAACACATCGATCTCTAAAACTGTATCTCTGAAACTGTGGATCGAGTTCGATCACTGACTGAAGTCTCTACAGAAAGTAGACTTTGGATGTCAAGTCAGTGTGCGTGATCGAACGGTCAACCACTAACCGTAGTTGTTTTATTATGGCCGACGGTGAGCGTATGGTGATAGCGGAGACCTGTGTATTTGTTTCACAGTGAACTATATAGACAACAAGCAGCTCGGCCGATCAGTGGAGTCCAGAACAGATCCATAAATGGCAACACCGTGAAACGATTAACTACCACCCTGGCCCCAGGAATGAGCACTTACACTCTATTAAACCATTTTGTTTCCTTTGTGCCCTCAATCGTCTTAGTCCGGATTTCCGAGGTAAATAACGACCGGATCGGTTCTGTAGTTGAAATCGGTTCGTCAGAGTAGAGATGCTTATAAAAAATATCTCTCTCTCTCTCTCTTTTCTCTCTCTCTCTCTCTCTCTCTCTCTCTCTCTCTCTCTCTCTCTCTCTCTCTTTCTCTCTCTATCTCTCTCTCTCTCTCTCTCTCTCTCTCTCCACAGTAAAACTGGGTTCTTCAAATAACTATTTAAATGGTTAGCAAAGAATAATTAACCAACAGGTTTATGTGATTATACAAGTATGTTTATTCGTTACTTAAATTCAATGTATGGATGAGAAGAATATATTTATAAGACTAATCATACCAAATTATATCTTCCTAAGGTCGAGGCCTCATTCAGGATATCTGTTCTATTCTTAGCACTTTTCACGTCCGACCAATCGATGTGTTGTGCAAAAACGAACCATGATCGGTTTTAAAACCGATTGGGTTTAATGTGACCAAACACCTTTCCTAAACAGATTTTGCTCTTCTGCTGCGCCCATCTGTTTGCGCTGAGTGTTGATCTAAAACTTGATATCAATGAACGTATCAATATGAAGATAAGGTTTCTTTCTAATGGACATATAATGGTAAAGCACAGTTTGCTCTGTAAACAACGTATTGTGGTGCATTGATCGGACGAGAAAAGTGCAAAGAATAGAACAGATATCCAGAATGAGACTTCGACCTCATGGGAATATAATTTGGTATGATTACTCTTATTAATAATTCTCCTCCTTCAATCGATGTGTTGTGCAAAACGAACCAGGATAGATTTTAACCAGACTGCAATGAACTCTTCTCTCAGAACACTGTTCCACAAAAAGATCTTAGATACAATTAATCTTAAAGTTGGATACGTGTCCAAACTCATTGTTTTCTTTTCAAAAAACAACCTTTGGAATGATAAATATACATAAA
>JAUELE010141223.1:0-14114 GCA_031471655.1 Diodora aspera
CAAAAACAGTCAAGATTCGGTCAAACACGGTCAGTATTTGGACAAAAATTGTCAAGATTCGGGCAAACACGGTCAGGATTCCGGCAAAAAGTCAGGATTCGGACAAACAGGGTAAGGATTCCGGCAAAAACGTTAAGAATTAGGGTAAACACGGTCAGGTTTCGGGCAAAAACAGTCAGGATTCCGGCAAAAACGGTAAGGATTCCAGCAAAAATGGACGGGATTCAGGCCAAAACGGTTGGCATTCGGGTAAAAACGGTCAGGATGTGGGTAAACACTCTGAGGATTCTGGGAACAACAGCGAAAATGTCTTTCTTTTTGGATTGAGTGGAAAGTAATATTTCGGAAAAGAAGGCCGCCCTCAAGCCCGAAAGTCCCATTTGATCTTATATGTACAGCTACAACAGCTAATAAGTAGATCAGGTCAAGCTTATCCAAAACGAATATTACCAGTCTTACTGACTGCACACATTGCCATCACAAATATCATGTGGTCGTTACTGACAACTCCAATACAAAAGATTTTCAACCAATAACCAATTGCAGAAAGAATACCTGGATCCAGTCACGTAAAGTCGCAGACACCATGTCAGCGGTCTGCCACATTTGACCACTGTCCATGCAGTCCACACCCATCAGACATTCGCCAGTGGTCAGGTTGTAAGAGGTTGCTTGGCAACGCGGTTCGTCGATGCAGTTCTGCACGCACAACAAAATGCCGGGCGCGTACGAAGTGATGCTATTTGTAGAGGCGAGCGATGTGTTCCGCTTCAACAGTTTAAACAAGGCGATGTCTGTACACACCCTCATACAGGACACTGTCGCAATACTGAGGCACAGAAGAACAAAAGTCTGCATCTGTAAGAACAAGGTTGGTTTTTGGAGAGAGCATACAAAGACATAATCATCGCACGAACACACACAAACACATACGCATGCTTGCACCACTTCACTTTCAGAAGGTCTCAATTGCAATGAACTAAAGACAAATAATTGAATTCTTAGGTATAGTCGTATAAGTTAAGTGGTGGTAATAGGCCTATGCAGTCATGTCAAAAAGTTCTAGTTATTACGTAAATTTCTGGGTGAGGCTAAGAACTTTTTGAATACCCCTCGTAAGTGTTAGTAAACAGTGGTTTGATTTGGAAAGTGCGTTGCTTTGAAAGGTGCTATCGGTTCAATCAGCCGTTTTGACATCATAAGGATAAAAATTCATTCTCAAGCTACAGCAGAGCATCCTCGAAATCCAGGGGCCCGTTTCACAAAACCATCTTAGTTAAGATCGATCGTAAGTCGTTCAGTATTTTCTAAACTACCCGAGTAACATATCGCAAATGGGCATTCAAAATGACCAGCATAACATTTTAAGACTGGTCGTGTTATTAAAACTCAAATTTGATATACAATAGTGGATTGCTAATCAGTTGAATCAGTGATCTCAAGGATTAACAATCAACTTAGCGTTAAGGTTTCTTTGTGAAACGGGACCCAGAGCGTGACTCCCCCAGCGGTCCCCATTTGCCCCGGAATCACTCCTATCCACACAGATCGTTTCTAGGCGGGCGTTTGACCAATCAGTGAAGCTTCCATAGAGAAAGCTTGCGTCCAATCATGTGGCGCGTCTCTCCCAACTCTCCGCCAAGTAAAGACGTTATGCATTTAAATTTATGAAACGTTCTTGTTAATTCCTCTCGAAGGTGCAGTTAATGTGACATTTAGTTGGTTGTCGATAATTAGCCCATTTGGAGTTTCCATACTCACAAAACGATCGTCGTGAATAGGAGTGATTTCAGGGTAGGCCTATATGATGGACGGTTGGGGGAAGTCATATATGCCCTGGATTTTGATGATGCACCAGAGCAAGAAACATGTATAAAAATGCATGCAAACAAATTGAAAAACACCTGAATAAAATACTCAACTGCTAATGAAATGTTGTCACTTTTTCAGCTGTGTGTGAAAAGAAATCCACCTCAAAACAATAATATCTTTCAAAAAACAATCTACTGGGTGATATCGTCTGTAACGTCTTGCATAGCGCTAGTTCCATGCTTATAAAGCGCTTATCAACAACACGGTTCAAACAGATTTATGAACAAAAAACATAACTATACTGACGTCCAAAAGAAATTATTCCAAATGATTTCAATTATTTTCCCTTACGTCTTTATGCCCTAGTTAATCAAAAGGATGCTTGGATTTCGGTTAGTGTAATTTGATTGACATTATCTCCATAGTCGTATGGGCACCCTCGGAGTTAGGGGGGCAGTGACCTTCTTGCCCGAAAAAGTCTGACTTGTATGTACTAATTGCACATCGTCAAGTGATTGTACCATATTTGTGAAGATGTCATATTATTTTGCAGACATGTGCAATAATAAATATATTACTTACATAAAAATAGATTTTAGTTTGAGGGTTCCACGTCTAATTTAGTTTTAGTATTTTTTCCTTCGTCATCTGTTCAGAAAAGTACTGGTAAATTGCAAGTTGCAGTGTTGAACACGTAACTGACATTTTAATGTAATTGGGTGACAGTTTGTGAGCATATCTATTTAAAGCCCTTCAAACGTTGTTTTAAATGATATAATGATCTTACATATGATGCAGTATTTCGAAGTTCCATGTCAAATTTAAAATTGTGAAAATCTTAAAATAGTGTCTGGCAAGCAGGATCTTGCACCACCTTGAAGTTATACACGCCACGCGATACCGGTGGTCATGTTGTTACAGCAATAGATCATGTAATTGGAGCTGCTCGTATGCATGTATCCGCCATCACACAGTTACAATGGCATACAAACTTAGCATTATATGTCATAAGTCAATCAAAACAAGTTTAACTGACAGTTTTATCTCTTTGCAACTTAAAATTGCTGTTGTGTGTGTCTATATAAATAAGGATAAAAACAGGACAATCATTAAAGTCTTGTAATGGTGTTTTCAATGGCTCTTCGAGATCGTATTGAAATGGATTACAAGAAACTTCATGACGGATCAAAACTTGACCTAAGAAAAGAAATATTTCCTGCACCTACTGCTATTCTTGATGAAGATTACTTCGTCGAAAGAATCATTAGTCGCCAATCTGATGTCTCACAGGTACTGTTCTATAAGACATATGTTTGTAAATTGTATAGACCATTTAAGGTTTTACACTACCGAATCAGCCTTTGTGAAGAACAAAACCAAAGATGCATAGTTTAAACATGTAACTTTTGAAATGCACATGTTAACATTATCGGTAAGAAGAATCGGAATTTTTTTTTAATTTACCAATACAAGCTTTTAACTATAATTAAATATTCAAGTACAGGTAGGTTTTATTTTTAAAGATCCTTAATTGTTTGTAAGTTTTGTGAATCACACAATCCATTATAAGTTTTGATTGCTGTTTAAGAACGTTACGCGTTAGGCTTTGCTTCCGATTAAAAACACATGTACGTGTTCGTTCAATTCCCCTTTGTTTAATGAGGACCAAAGTAATTGGATCCAGATGTCAACGCTCGGAAAAGAAAACAAAAGACTTTTAACACAAGAGAACAACAACGCGTAATCATTAATGGATATTCATTAACTAATAGTTGGTTGTAGCCTTTGTATACAAATTCAAACGCTTACTGACAATGACATTTTATCAACAAGATTATGTTAAAAATACAAAACACTGATTAACGTATTGTCATTTTTCAATGTTTCTAGGAATGGAAGTATCTTGTCCAATGGCAAGGTTACTCTAAGTTCGAGTGTACATGGGAACCTCAACACCATTTATCAAGATCATTGATAGAGAGTTACATGAGTCCAAATATAAATGAGGTGCGTTTGCATTGCGCTGCAGTTCAACTTGAAACGTTCGTCCAAGGCAGACTTATCTCAAGGTGCAACAAGTCATCCTTTGCTTTTGATCAAGATATCTTCAGGTATTGCTTTGGTCGTGATTCAGCTGTCTCATGCGAATGTGAAGACTTTGACAAGTTGCCCTTATCTGCAAACCGGTACTACAAGCTTAGAAGAAACGGTCAAGGAATTCGCATTAGATTTCCCATGAAATTAAGACCATCAACCAGAATATAGAAAGGGCAGGTCAGGAATGAAAATAGTATGTGCGAACGTCAACTCCCTTCAGAAAAAGTAACAGTGTACTCAGCTACTGAAATGTGTAATGTGGAATCTTGGTAAAGACTGGAACAATACGTGGATGCATGTGGTGTTACACACTTTCTACCCTCAGATGTCCGACCTTCCTTCGCCAGTACAAACTATCACGTTTGAAAACAAATTAACAGTTACTGATATATCTCCTCACTTTCCATGGAAACACGGGAATGAAGAAATTGCACCCACTCTTAGTGTCAGTTATGGGTTTTTGCGTGAGTTAGGAAACGCAAAATCAACATATGATCAGCTGTGGTATGTAACTATTCTAAACACCCAGATCACCGTATTTCAGCTCAAAGAAACGGCACGAGTTGAACGTGGGATTCAAGAGCGAGTGTGGTCGGTTAACACACTTTACAGAACTGCGAAGGGAAGGAAAAAACAGCAACTTTTTAAATGACTGGTGTAAAATTCACATTTTTCAGTCGGAGGTGAAAAATGTTAGGTCACTTGACTATCAAGTCTCTCGATTTACAAGAGAGAATGTCGAGCTAGAGACCAGGTGCAGAGACCTTTACATTGAAATCCAGGCAGCAAATAGCAGACTCGAAAAATTTGAAAAGCTGGAGGCATTAGACGAGGAAAATGAATCCCTCAAGAAGTACATCAACAAGATGTGGGAAAGCTGTCCAATCAACCGAGGTAAACTATATGATGATATCAGTTTTAAAAATGTGTCAAGACAAATTCGCACACTGAGATCTCGTACAGAAAAATCACTTTGGTTTGCTGAGACGTATGGTTTGACCGCATCTGAAGTATCATACATGTCGGAAAACGGAACGCTTGTAAAGGTGCAACTAAATACGAGTTCAACACAAATGAAAACATAGTACTCTGAGCTGGATAGTGACGCACAACAAAGAATAAAGGAGATGGTGCATCTAATGGACAAATTATGTGTAGGGGAACAATTTTACCATGAACTCACTTTATACTATCCAGATATGCCGAGGAAATACTTATTGGTTCAGTGCAAGAACGACTTAAACAGCATTTTCCATATTGAACGGACACCAGGTAACATTCCTGGCGCTTATATTAGTTTCAAAGAGGAATTGTCGCGTGTGTTGAGTGCCATGAACTATTCAGAGAAAGATATGGTGAAAGTTAAGTTTACTGGAGATGGCAGCAAGAGTGACATGGGGGTCAAACTTTGTCATTTCCTTCTCTATCATTTCTAACCGAGAGAAACAAGCCAGCTCTTCCAACCAGCACACAATTGCTATCGTATGCTGTCACGAATCTTACAACAACATCAAGTCCTCCTGCGCGCCTTTTCTAAACGAGGTCAGTGATGTGGCAAAGTCTGGTGAAATACAAGTGAATGAACATAATATTCCAGTAGACATTTGCAAAGGAGGTGGTATGAAATTTTTACAAATTCTGTTTGGTTTAAAGGGATCAACATCAAATTATGGCTGCCCATGGAGTCACGTGTTGAAGAATGACCGGTGTGACACCGTGAGACCATGGAACTTTTATCATTCTTTAACACAGTGCCGCACCATAGAGAAGATAAAGGATATTTACTGCAATAAACATCAATGGGATTTTGGCGTGAAGAACATACCGCTATAGGACATGCACATGCTCCTCCGAATTATGGATGTTTTCCTCAGAAATGTTATTGACGATGTGCATGATATGGACAGTAAAGCGCTTTTAAGAGGGGAGAAGGCAGACAGACTTTCTGAGTTTGTCGAGAAAATGAGATCATGTGGAGTATCATTGAATATCTGGAAGACCAGATCGTTGGACTTCGAAAGGACATACATGTAACTCCCTGGAGTTGATACGAAGAAGATACTTCGAGAATTGCCAGAACAAATTTTTTTCTAGTGAACCATGAGACATACGAAGACACACTAAGACTGTGGAAAGAATTCCGATATTGACACGGAAACTTTGTTCAAGAGATGTCGCTCGTGGGTGAAGCTCTTTTTGTCACTGGGCCGTAGCAGAAAGGGATATCAAGACAACAACATTACACCATATATCCATTGCCTACTTTATCACGTGCCCTGGTTTGTTCAACAGTATGGTTGTTTGAGTAATTTCAGCAGTCAAAGCGTTGAGAGAAATAACGCTGACGTAAAAACAACTCACCTTCAAAAGAGCAGCAAAACTGATGGACCCACTGAAACTTTGTCCGTCAGAAAAAGAATCGAGTTTTGCAAAGATGAAGGAATGACACGAGATAAACGACCATATTCAATGACAGATGAGCAGCACTGGACATCAGAGATATATAGAAACAGACAGAGTAAAAACAGAAGATCGGTCAGGAGATGCTCGAAGCAGATCTGAAATATACACTTAGTGTGCAAACAGATACTGTTAATACTATAACAGATCTTGAGACATGGACAGTGCCACAATTTAAGAAATTATCTGAAGGATATTGGTGTGAAGTTTACTGTTCGCAGAAAAGATAAACTGATCGATCGCGTGCGTTCCTATAGCAAAACATGTGATATGTAAATTTGTGAAATTCATTTGACAGTTGCTCTTAATCATGCAGTATTGTACATTTCTAATTTACTGTTTTATTGTTTTCATCATTTCTAAAAATATGCTGTTTATATGCTTTACTTGGTATTTGCTTGTGTACATATAATGCATATCGGATTGCTTTTTATAGTGAAACTTACGATTTATTAAATAAAACCATAATTTACTAAATTTTAGTGTTAACAATTAACAATTTTGGTGTTGATATTTCCTTTTTTTATATTTAACCTCAATCTGACATTTTAACCTTTGAGTCGTGAAAACAGCTTGGTGGTTAATATCAAAGGTAAATGGGTTTTTTAAAATATCAAATCGAGTAAATGAAGGAAAATTGATCAACTCTCATGAGATCCCTGATCATCTATCGCCTGTTTGCCGGATTCTAGTTTGGTCTAGAGTAAGCACATACCAATTTGCAAGGATTCCCTGAGATAAAATTAATGTTTGTGAGATCATTTAGCCTGGGGCAAATTACGCAACATCCTGAAACAGCTTGTTGAATGTCATTGTAAACGATGATGGAACAGACGAACGAACGAACGAATATCAATATGCTTTATTTCAATATCCGACGCCAACTTCGTTGTGGCAGGGGATAATTAAAACGGCGAACTGTCGTCAGTGCCCCCTCTCCCTTACATCCGGGTGCCAGTGTGTGAGTTATCAGTGATGTCATAGTCTATTCATGGCGCTAGCGGTGGTTCTCGGATCGATAAAACCTGAGTTGACTGTATATATTTACATGTATATGCTAGGTACTCAAGCGGCAAGTGAAACTGGCGCTGAGCGTTCTGCGCATGTCACACAGGGCAACCGCCCACAACACCAGAACGACGCAGGTGGGTATTTCATTGGGAAACCCCCGTATCATGGAATTACAAAAGCTATTCAACTGAGGTCTTACAGTTATTTTAACACAAGGACATGAATAGTAGACTTATGGCTTCTCATCTGCATGGAAAGGACAAAGAGCAGGTAAGATCTACGTCTCTGTTTCTTAATTATATTCGTGAATGTGTCTGTTCAATGGCTTCCGTGTTTGGTTGGTGATGTGTGGACTAAACGTGTGTGATGGGATGGGGATGGTGCAGCATTTCCCAGGGGGGCTAGAATTTGATATCTGTCGTGAACTGTGTTGTGCCCCCCCCCCTTTCTACAAATCCTGGATCCTGCCCTGTTATGGGTGAATTGTTAACGCGTGGTTTGTGTGTTTACAGGGCTGAAGAAATGTTCGTGTATGCGCACATGTGTGTATGCGTGTCTGTGTGTGTGTGAGAGAGAGAGAGAGAGAAATTACTTAAAGCCTAAGCAATGTTTAATACAATATAGACCACTCTAGATAAATAAATACATCTAATTATAATTAAAAACGAACATACATTACCATACGTACGAAGTGTTCACAGTGGTAAGTAGTAAGTGTGTCCATAAAACTCCTTAGAATTTTGTAAGGAACAAGAAAAAGAAAATCAAATATAGAGTAAAATAATATTTCATGGATATTTTTAATAAAAGCACCGTCCAGATGTGAGCCATAACCAACGTATTTCTACATACGCAAATCATTTTGTTGTTTGTATGTCAACATGCTGAATCATAGCGATCCGTATATAACACGTTTACAGGGGAATATTTGCGGAATGTATTAAGGAAGCTCAGGTTAAAGTAAGTAGCGGTTGACCAGGCAGTGAACCGTAACCACGTGACATCTATGGAACGCCGTTTATGTCAAAATTTCCCACGAGCTAGAAAGAGATCTGACGCAGAGTAGGCTAGAGTTTTGCACTGATAGGGTTCGAATTTGAGCCAGAGGGGATCGCATTTAAGCCAAAACTCAAGAGATGAAATTTCGCTTGTAATCCAGAGTCTTCGTAAATAAATGTTGTCACCGGCCTCCGCGGGGTTTTGGCTTTAACAGCGTGCCATAGACATACTGTGAAATTTGACACGGAACGGTCAACATCTAGCTGGACACGCGCAGATAACATTTATAAGAGATGCTCCCTAAATATTTGTTTAAAATATCAGATAATAACACTCTGAATGTAACGTCGGTAATGTACTGAGCAGTATCTTCTCACTTTGTGAATAAGGGGCATTTAAAATATTTTATTTGTTCTCCATTTTAAGAAGTGGCTTTCACCTGTTGACTTTCCGTGGATCTCAGTTGCAATGAACTAAAGACAAACAATAAGTTGCGGTATAAGTGGTAGTAGTATGCAGTCACATCAAAACGTTATGGTCACTACTTCAATTTCTGGGTGAGGTTAAGAACTTTGTGAATGCCCCTCGTGTAGGCCTACCCTTAATATAAAAGAAAATGTCCAGAGTTGACCACAATAATAAGATTGGTTTGTACATTATTAAATGTTATTGAGATAGTTAAAAGTCAGCTTATTTTACGTCGCTTTTTGCCTCCCGGGGACGAATATAAAAAATGTTATTGAGAACTTTCAAACAAGGAGTGTGTAGTCAATTCTGATTGGTTAATTAGGTCGGTAGCCAGCGGGACATACCGGGGGCATTTTAACAAGTGTTACACTCGCTGTCTATTCATGAAAAAACACAATGTTCTCAACATTAAAGGAAACTGTTTCTGACGATGAAATAAAGAATGGGTTAGGTGACCACATTGCCATGAGTAATTACACACTTTGAGTAATTCAAAAGTGACCGTGGTGAAGTCTGTCTGCCGTGTCAAGCTGGCTAGTAAAATAGATTATCTCGATTTGGTTATGTTTAAAGAAAAGCCCCAACTTGATGAATACTTGTTATGTTTTCCTTTTAATTTAGCAAAGTGGATAGTTAAGTTAAGAACTGCAAATCATAGGTTACCAATAGAAAAAGGTAAATGGTCAAATGTTAGAAGATAGAAGATTATGTCCATTATGTAATGTTAGCATTGGCGACGAATTTCACTTTTTGCTACAATGTCCAAGTTTAAACTATCTAAGGAAGTTGTATCTCTCAAACTATTTGTGTGTGTATCCAAATATTGATAAACTTAAACAGCTGATGAATTGTCCATATAAACCATTGTTAATTAAAGTAGCAAAATATGTAAAATCTGGATTACTATTGTTTACATAGAAAACATAAAGGTAACGTAAATACTTAACACGTATGTAAATATTGTATTTTTAACTCTTCATATACATGTATGTAAATATTGTATTATATACTTATGTATGATCTATATCACTGTATGTGATTTATGAGAATAAACTTCTGTTCTGTTCTGTCAAGTGATGCCATGGGCCGAAACAGCGCTTGGATGAGTTAACAATGATCGCAAGCTAAGATTTCAACTCAACCAGGTCTCTGTGCAATTAATCCGTCATTGTTCAATGCTCGTGCATGCAGTCTGTTGCCTGTGAAATATGACCCCCCGCTGTCCAACGTCAATGTGGTTTTATATCCTCCGGTTATAATACATATAGATTTAACAATAACTAATTTAAATAAAAGTTCATATCATTCAGAAAGTGTAGTTGCAGTCTTGACAGTTGCATTTAAGAGACAATTTGAACATGTACAAAAGACATGTGCAAAATATTTTGATTGTGTATTGCATCTTATTGGATACTGATATACTTGTAGAGAGGATTTTGATAGCCTTGTACCTTGTATTAAGTTAGTAATGTTGCCGTGTTTTATTGAATTGTAAAAGCAAGCATTTTATTATTTGGCATTATTTATCACAGCTGGGCAGGGAACATTATTTCACCCCCACTTCTGTTGTTTTAACGGATTATCACGCATGATCGATTTATTACTTTTAAATAATAGCGCTGGGTAAGTGGGAAGATCCCATCTTATTCACAATGTATCCCGGATCCGGGGTGGGGGTGGGGGGCACCTGTCCCGACCCCTTTAGCTCGCCCTGTTTTGTTTCAATATGTTAGTACCAATTTAAACCGAAAAATAGTATGAAAATCCGTGAAATGAGCTGCGATTGCACCATGTTGCATGTTAGTTTATCAAAATATTCAGGGGGAGCGTGCCCCTGGACCACTTCATACATTGATTTATTTCATGAACTATGCCCCCACCCTCCCCTGAACTTAATAATGAAATAGCTTTACTTACAGCTAAACTGGAGACAGAAATTGAAATTTTAAACGTTAAATTATAGAAGTTATCAAAATATATCAAATTGTATCACTGTGTATAAATTATATCATTGATTAAATCTCTCCTGAAGACTTACCTCTTCAAGCAAGCTTTTCCCTGATTAACATTTCTTTCTGTGACTTTGGAAATTTGTGCGCTTCGAGCATGCAATGAGCGTGGAGTAATGCACTATAGAAATGGACTATTATTATTTATTATTATCACCCATCTTTCACTCATCACAACATTTTTCACCTTAATTTGCGAAACAAATAAAAATTTATATATGAATAAAATCATTTCACTGCTTCATATTCTGTTTTTTCAAGAACAAATTGTACACCCAAATATGTTAAATTGAACAACGATCCACAAGAAAAATGTTAATGTCCAAAATCAAATTTTATTTAATTTTAAAAATTCATACAAATGTACATTCAGATAAATGTAAATTGTTTTCTCAAAATTATTTCTGTTAGCTGTTGGGACCATCTCAGTCTGCCAGCCATGCAAATGAAAAACAGTGCATATAAAAATAGTTCTTTCATTTTGAAAGAGGTTTGCTTCGCGCCCACTTTAAACTAAAATTCCTAAAAGGAAGCATCTTCAAAATTAATTAATCAACAAAATCTGGAGACTGAGCACTAGAACCCTGTGCAATACAAATTGTTGTGTTAAAAGAAAGCTCCACTGGAGTGTTCCACACAATGGTTTTAAAGGCTTGAAAAGGGCTCCGAAAATCGCACTCATGCATCGTAGATTCAAAGTTCCTTCAAAGCAAAGTTGTTGAATGTTTCTCTAGCCGGTTTTCCAACTAAATTCAGTTCATCGATTTCAAAACTTTCCGGAATTGCAGACATTCATCAAAATCACTCTAGTTGAAAGGTGTCAATGAAACAGGCTGATTGACTTTGCAGCTTCTTTTCCCACCATTTCTAAAGCCAGAACAGAGATTTGTATAGGAGTATTGAAGTTCAATGAACAGTTTCTTTCAATGCCTGGGATCTCAGAGTTCTTCACTGTGCTCTAGTACACTGTTTGTCAAAAGGCACCCCCGATCATATTAAGAGTGAACCTCCAATTAAACGCTCTGGCATTAACTTTAGTGGAGTGAAGTTTGCTTGTTGAGAGAAATTGCATTGCAATTTTTTTCAAAATCCATTATAAACCCAATCATTAGAAATTTAAGTCACAATTTGGAAGGTGCAATTTACAAACACTCAACTTTAGACAGAAAAGCAGAAATCATTTTTATTGTAACAGAAAATTGAAGTCAGATAGTTTTTGTATTCTTATCGTGAGTTCAATTATGCTAAAACATCACAAGTGTTGAGGAGCTTGTTTAGTAGTGTTTATTACAGAGATGCTGATTGAATCTGAAGGTTTTCTGTACCATTTTTAATAATTACCGATTTGGGGCATCCTAATGACCTGTTAAATTCTTGTGCAATTTGTCTTAATGTTTTAATATCCATTAAATGTGGCATTCAAATGTAAAAGAATTTTCTCAATAAATATTTAAACTGTATTAAATGCGTCAGCTGTAGTGAGGTGAGATGGTCTGGTACAATGCACTGAGATCACGACCTTGCGAAGTTAAAGCTGCAACCGCACTATAAATAGCGCGCAAGACCTGGCTGGGAACTGTTCACTGGACTCCACTGTGAGGCTATATAGCCTAGGCCACTCCCTCCCTGGCAAGGAAAGTGCCGGTAGGTGCCTACCGTGAGTTGCAGCTTTAATTGGTGGGGGTGCTGCTGTAAGATCTCAAGTAAATAAGTGTCCCGGTTTGAACACAGCATTTAGGTCTGTTTATATACAAATTTACTGTACCTAGGTGTCTTTGTGTCTTCATCGTTGCTTTCCGTTTTACGCTACTCCTCTCGCTGTCTTGGTTTCTGTCGAGCAGGTAAAGGTGAGCTGGCAGATGAAGGCCTCCTGAGGTGTCATTGTGTCAGGACCACTCGGCCCTCCGGTGTTGCAAATTGTGTGCGTGATGTAACAAGATGATGCACATGATTATTCGAATTGTGGTTGCTTTAAAACATTATGTTCAACTGTACATGCTTCGCCTTTTCCGTAACTGTCTATTTTGACATTCAGTTCATGAACTGTTGACGGATGGAATGTCTTCCAAAAGCTGCTTGTCAGCAGAGTAATTTGCATCTACTACCCGTTATCTTTGCACATCTAAACAAACACTGTTTTACAGACCGACAAAGATTATCAAATTAAGTAGAGAAGGAATGAAAGTCGTATTGGTTATGTTAATTATTGACCTCTTGAAAACGATTTTGTCTTTTGCGCATTATACGCAAGTATTAACATCCACGGACATTTTTTCTTTCTATGACCACGTCAGTTCATTGAAAATAACAGATCGACGAATGTATAACGTGTAACACCTGACAAGGCAACTGTTAATAATATTTAATAATAGTAATTGAATCCTATAAATGGTGTTGTCCTCAGTTGAAATACGACAGAATGGTAATAAATTTAGTTACTGAATTATGTTGTCGTAAATGCTAGCAAACAGACAAGGAAATATCGATCAGCGACAATGCGTGCCTATCACTTGAATGTCGATCTATTAAAATGGCACCTTAATTGCTCTCAAGACAGGTAAACATTCACATGCCGCCATGCTCAGCGTGACATTATCGTATGGGGTATTAACGTCTGCAAATTAAAGGGACATGATCAAAGTTGCATCTCCAATACCGAACAAAAACTGAAAATACGTTCAAATCGGTCCGAGTACAACAACGATATATCATTTATATAACGGCGAAATCCTGATGAAAATAATGAACGGTTAACTACTTTTTATTCGCCGAACAGAGAATTAATTTTAAATGTTCCAATATTATAGTGACGTCATCGTTTTATGGGTTATAGCTAAATCGGTGACAGGCCAAAACGGTGACATGCCAATCCACAGACAAGTCAGTGTAATGATCGATTGATATATATATAACTTTTGTTGTCACCGTTGTGTCCAAAATGTGTTACCGTTTCAACCAAAATTTAATATCTATCCCCGTTTCGTCAAATTGTGACCGTTTCTTCCAATCGCATGTAACCGTTATGGCGTATCACCATTTTAGCCAGTTCCATATTTGCTTACATTCCTCCAAATGCAATGCGCAATCCATTTCTAGCGTTAGACGAAGACTAATATCCTTTTTTTCATCGCCTTAATTAATGTGAACTCTTCGCGTGAAAAATCGGAAAAAATACTGCACGGTATAATATCACCAACCCCGTGGGGCTTCCGGGGAGTGACGTAGTGTCACTTAGATAGAATAGGGCCTCAGTAACCC
>JAUELE010141334.1:0-14114 GCA_031471655.1 Diodora aspera
TGAACACACAAACCTTGGATGTATTTACAATGTTGGAGTGCATTTGCAAGAATTTTATTCTGGTGAGTACAGAGTTGTCCTTCTTTGATGACCTCTTTAGTGATGAAGTCCAGATCACAGCATCATTTCATTTCCAGGTTGTGTTGCAGGATTTTACTTTTTCAAGCTTTTTGTACTAATGCTAATGGATGTTTATTTGACATGCCTGTACACACAGAGTTGTCTTTCTTGTTGCATTCTTCAGTCAAAGGGTGAAATTAATCATTCATTATCACGCAGTAATGTAAATGAAAAAAAAAGTTCATGAATAACCCTAATCCTTGACAATGATAGATTGGATCTGTAAGAGGAAGTAAAAGTCGTACTCCTCTTGATTGTATCCTTCTCCCATTATGAGTCGGACACGCAAGATTAATTGTTATCTAATTGGATCCATCGTTTTCGTCAGCTCAATCTAAATGGATATCGTGATAAATGGAAAATGTCATGAATATAAAATCTAGAGTAACTGGCTTGCGCAGAATAGGAAAAAAGTAATCAGAGAGTTTATTGGGTATAGTTATATCAAGACGTAAGAGGATCTTTTTGGTTAAAAATTTGATGTGAGTTATGGTAATATTATACATGTTGTAGACGCTCTCTGGCAAGTTGCTGTATTATGCTGGTTCTTAATCCTCTGATGGGGCGCGGGATGGTGCAGTGGTTAGCATGTCGGCCAGTAATCTGCCTGTCTTGCCGGGTTGGTTCGAGTTCCGCCCGGGCACCTCTCTTTCAGCCTGGAGAGATGGGAGCCCCGATACTGAGGTGATGTTGATGAGACCGTGGTGATGTGGCTAAAAGATTGCTGAAAAACATTTCACTGGTGGGGCACGTGATGGCACATTGGTTAGCATGTCGACCCAATAATGTGCCAGCCTTTGCGGTTGTGGGTTTAAATCTTACCTGGGTAGCTCTCTTTCAGCCGGCATAGGTGACACCAGGTGATATGGCTGAAAGATTGCCAAAAGCCATGTAAAATCCTCACTCACTCAGTTAATCCATTGGCAGACATCCAGTTTTGGAACTGGAAGAACCCAAGTTCTTGTGAAACATTTGTAAATATTTAGGCTGTTACTGAAAGGAGGGTTTAATTTAGCTAATCAAATCAAACAATTTGCGTCATTAAATAGTAAAACGTTTTTGTCTGAAGTTTTTCACATGGTCTTGATACAGCTAAGACTTGCTAATCCCTGGCTTGTTCCCGCTGAACTTTCTGAACCCTGTGTAAACAACATGGCCGCCAGGTGATTATCAGAGGGGATCAGGAAAGGTAATGTTTACCTGTGAGGGTTCTCTCTACCTCTTATGTCACATTACCAAGTTGAGGAGATCGGAAGGGATCGCAAAGGATCACATCGTTTAGTTTTCGGATCAGTGTCGTTCAGCTATTGCCCTCTCGAAAAGAGTTTCAGAATTTTTTAAATTACTATTTTCTTCGGACCAGGTTTTGGTGGACCATTTTCCAACTGCAAACCTCGTGGAAATCAGGTTCAGGATAAATGTTGCTCTTGGAAGAATGTGTGAAAAAGGAGTTCTTTCTTATCTAGTTCATTACTAGAAGAATGCTCAGTGCAAGAATGATAGAGTCAATATTATTCCAAGGGATCAGGCATCTCTAGCTTATAACAAGGCAACTAAGCTACCTGACTAGCAGTATAGGTGCCAATCACTGGAGTAACGTAGATGGTCACTCACTCTGCAACCACCAGAGTTCGAGCTGGATTTAATTCCTGATATTTGAAGACAGACAGAGGAGACTTTTTGTGGCAACTCCGGAAATATGCTTTCTTTTGTGGATCTACCGACTGCAGAAACACATTTCAAGGTTTCTTACTTTATTCTCTTTACATCTTAATTGCACTTGTTTATATCAATAAGTTGTTTTGAGGCAAATCTTATCATTAATTATGGATGTTTTATGAAGGGAATTGAGCTAAACATTCTTTAATACTATTTGTATGGCAACTATTATTAAGTAAGTTTGAATATTTGTGCATTTATCAATAAAATAATTATGTTTTCATGCAGGGAGTTTGGTTAAACATTCTTTATATGTAAACTATTTTAAAGTAAATTTGAATATTTGCCCATTAATATTAACCATACAGACAACTTTATAATTGATTATGTTTCCGTGTAAGGATTTAG
The DNA here is from genome assembly GCA_031471655.1 of Diodora aspera. Classification (NCBI taxonomy): domain Eukaryota; kingdom Metazoa; phylum Mollusca; class Gastropoda; order Lepetellida; family Fissurellidae; genus Diodora; species Diodora aspera. The sequence goes on from JAUELE010141334.1 coordinate 2,188, forward strand.
GTTAACACATTCTTTAACACTATTTGTTTGTAAACTATTTAAAAGTAAATTTGAATATTTGCACATTTATCAATTAAATGATGTAGATTTCATTTTTGGAAATTGATTATGATAGACGTATTTAGTTGTCAGAAGCTGTCTAACCAGTGGCTTACATCAAAGACAAGATGTGTCCCATGCTGTGATGACCTGGCTATAGACCTGTGTTGTTGGTGTCCACTAATGGCTCTTTGATTTCTTGTTTGATCAAGTCATGTTCAAACCCTCGTTAGGATCTGTACCTGTGGGCGAGCAGACATTCGCATATTCTCCTACTACTATGATAATATTCCCCTAACAACTAAGATTCAATTGACTTATAATGTTGGGTTTTCTGTGCAACATTTGGCGTTCCCATTATCCATGTGACGAGAGTCTTGATGGTTGAACTCTGCAATACAATACACTGTTTTGATTTTTCTTTTTTCTTCTTTTATTCTTTGTTTGATGCAGTGACCTTTTTGCGTGACCTCAAGTCTAACAGCTGGTATATGGCAACATTTGGGCATCAGATTTAATCTATGTTCATGAATCATTCAGAATTTTATCTTAAATTAAATTTTCATGTGTTTATATCTAAGCACATTAATAGCAAATAACAATATAGAGAAATATTTTACAAAAGTTGAACTCAATGTCAATTTTGAAAATATTAAAGTTGGATATGTGGTCAAACTCAAAAAACAACTTGTGGAATAATAAATATACATAAAATTATGTACATGCCACAAATAATACACAAAAGATGTGGCATGTTTATTGGTTTTACAGCCTCTTGCATAGCCTCATTTATTTTAGGACCCCCATGTCATAAAATAGAAAAATATACATTCTGAACTTTCTGACAGAATCTTGAAAATATTCCTAAAAGTTGGGAAACGTTACACATGCAAACAGATTTGTTCAGCTCATATTCAGACAGCATTCAGAAATCAATTGTTTTCAGTAAATCCTCAGAGAAAGGTTTAGAATGAGACTGGCTATTTGAAAGTAGAAAATAAATCGGTTTGCATCTACAAAGGGAATACAGTGTTATTTAGTTATGCATACACTTTTACAATGTATGATTTATGTTATTTATATCATACAGATAGCACCAGACCTATCGTAGTGTTCGGAGCACCTATCTAACGTTAAATGCCAAGACTGACTTAGATATTATTAGATGTTTTACTCCAGTGAATTAAACTTCAAGTCAGGAGCCCTAAAAGGGGTCAGAAACTATCCGAATGACGACACTACATAATCACGTCTATTTCTAGAGTTGAAACAAATTCTGAAATGCCTGACACCCGTCCAGAGTTGAAAATCAATCCACAAATGTCTACATTTCTGTTAGAAGCATTCAGGGCTTTGAGGATCATCTGACAGTGATTTTGAATCATGGGCTAACGATTTTCATGACTTGTAGCCTCCCATGTATAAATCACTTGTCAAATATAAGAGGGCCCCTCGTCTGAGTTTATCAAAGCCTTTTCAGTCTAGGACATGACAAATACAAGTCAAGTTGTCGGATTACGCACTCGAGGAGCTGGGTCCACACATAGAAAACAAGGAAATTTGTATCAGTGTTCTCCATACCAGAGCTGCACTGGGTCAGAATAGTCAATATCTATGTTTGTAGATATTGCTGTTAATGAAATGCCTCATCTCAAATAACTATATAAATCAGCCGAGCTAGCCAGATTTACTTTTCGCCTACCGATGGGAGTTGGGTAAATGTTTTATTGGTATTTGCGAAGGCTGAAGTAGCGACCAAACAGAGTATATATATGATGTGAAACTCAGTCCTACTGATGGATTTATAGCGGTTCTAATTGTACAAATATACATATAAATTAGGCCGAAATGGCAACTTGTGCTTGGAGTTATTGATCCGGTAATTTCAGTTAATGTTTGTTCAAATTTGTCTGAGGTTGGAGAAATTGAGGGGGATTTGGGTTAATTGGCTTGAAGTTTGAAAGGGATGCTTTTTAATGAATGGGAAATTAGGTTTTGAAAATTGAAGATTAAATGTTGAATTTTGGTTGTATCACAAAAGAGGAAATAAGAAATTGATCAGTGAGTGAGTGAGTAACTGATGGGTGAGTGAATAAGTAACTGATGGGTGAGTGAATAAGTAACTGATGAAAACTTATACGTGAGTGAGTGAGTAACTGATGGGTGATTGAATAAGTAACTGATAGGTAAGTGAGTAACTGATAAGTGAATGAGTGAGTAAGTAATTGATATGTGAATGAGTAAGTAATTGACAAATGAATAAGTAATTGATTTGTGAGAAAGTAATTGATTTGTGAGAAAGTAATTGATGTGAGTAATTGACTTGTGAGTGAGTATTTGACAGGTGAGTGAGTAATTAATTGGGGAGTGGGTAACTGATGGGTGAGTTAGTGAGTAAATAAGCTTGATCAGACAAAAAAGAAATGAGCCAGCTTAATCATAATGATCCGGATTACTGCAAAATTTTATCAGACATTTTTTCTTTAATTTGCGTTTGACTTTTCTGGAATTTAGTAAGGATTCTTCAAGCAAGTTAAAATCAAGTTAAAATCAAGTGAATTACAGTGTGCTGCTGGTGTTAAATTATCACGTTTTGGTATCAGGATTTAGAAGTTGTTTGACTCTGTAAGCCTCTTACCAAACCTGTTGCTTGATCAAAATAACACTGTCCAATCCTCGAAACATGCTGTTACCATGGAAACAGAAGCATTTCACCCCCTGAAGCCTTACTGGGAAAGCTGTTAAGTTTCGGAGGACCTACCCTGATGAAGTTTGGGGTAAAAACATCCCAGTTTGTCATGGAAAGGTCGAACGAGAAGCAGCTAAGTGTTCAGTTTTGACAAAGAACCAGTTTCAATTCTCTGTTTCTATAGCAATCTAGGATGGACAAAACTGCTTGAGCATGATGAGGAAACTTTAATGGCAGTGATGCTTTTAAGTGTAAAGAGATTTGGATTTAATTTAGGGAGACAGCCAGATGATGCTACCTTCATCGCAACATATTTTGTACATGTGAATTTTGAATGACTCTGTTGACTACTATAAGTGCACAACAAAAAATGAATATAATTCAAGTGTTTTTAAATGGAATTCCAAAATTGGAATTTAATCCGTATTTCTGTTGGTTTTACCCCAATCTTCGTATCCAGGGATATCAGAACAATAAAGCAATATTTCTTTATAAAAAGCTTGGAATTGTAGTTCCACAGAAATGTTTTATATGTTTGATGTAATCCTCAATGGCGAAGTTTTATGTACAGTAGTTTCAAGAACAACAAAGGCTTTCAAGATGGAAATAACTGAAATATTACCAAAAGCAGTGAATGGAAATGAAACATAGTTTCTACCGCTTCGTGACAAATAATATGTTCCTTACAACTACTACATCAAAGGAAAGCTTCCAGTGACGTAAACTTCTTGTCATCATAAGGGAGGTGTAAAAAATAATAACCTCATTTTAGTTTTTGTCTTGCTATATTTCATGGGTCTGGCCCACATAAATAGACTTCAAGGTTGTTTTCCCTGTGGATTACATTGCAATTTGCACGTTTCAAGGAGATATGACAAATTTAAACATGTAAGGGAGAAATGTCAAGACTATATATGTTCACAAGACTGACCTTAATAATTTATGGACAACATTATGACTTTTCTTGGTTGAACCCTGTTGGGCTTCTGGGAAGTGAAATGGTTTCACCAAGGAAGAATAGAGTCCCAGTAAACCGATGCTTGTCGTACAAAGCGACTAAAATGAAGATCTTTGCTTTTCTTTTCCCTCGGCATTCACCTTCCACATCACGTGACTGAAATATTGCCCTTGCAACATAAAACATCTCAACTCGCCTTTTGGGTGCAATGGTGTTTTCTTTATTAAGTTCCCTGTGGGGTTACCAGAGGTGTGGCTCTAACACCAGAAAGAATAGGACCCCAGTATCCTCATACTTGCCATAAGAGTCGTCTAAAATAAGGATCTTTTGCTTTCTCTTTCTTACTATTGATCCTGCGTTGTCCCTTTTCCTGATGTGCCTCTTGCATCACATTGCACTATGGCTGAAATATTGCCCCCTGCAATATCAAAATCACTCACTCACTCTATATCAAGTTAATGGTGCAGCATGTGTCTAGTGCAATGACCCCTCAGTGTACTTTTAAATTAAGCCTCTATTGTATTATTTTAACGATAAACATACAACCATTATCAATTTATGAGTACTTCAATGTGCCTCAAACGGTTTCATATCATAGCTGACAACTATCAAACAGAATACATTTACTTTGCAAAACAATGGCCGACTAGTCACTGCTAACCAACTGTCATTCATTATACATAGTATGTGATAACGTTTCCCACACAACATTCTATTACAGTCAAGCATCTGTCACAGAGTGACAGAGTAATACCTGTGTCGTGTGGTCGCGCTCCGTTACGCTTCATAACATCCACAGTGTCATCAATAACTAAACGTTTATGAGCCTTTTCCTCTTGTGAAAACTGTATTATTTGCCTCGTTAAGATGACTCACCTGTACACCACCTAATTAATTAGTCTCTGGCCAGGTAACTTGTCTGTGGATGTATCAGTGTACCAGAGTGAGTCATGGCATCATAAAGGGATACTCATCCAGGGCAATCTCTTTTGTGATAGGTTCATCAAGATGAAATGCATCTCTGTTCTCTTCAGTACAACAAGACCGAAATAGATTTGCTTTTCAAATAGAGCAAAACGATTGAATTACAAATCTATTGGCTTGCAATATGACCTAAAGGATCAATTCCTTAGATCCTGCTTGCATGGAAGCTTTGAAAATCCGAGAGGTAATATTGCAGCATTTTATATTAAGAAATCCATCTGATGACCTTTAAGTTGATGCCATGATAGTATTCCTCAGGAAACTAGTATTTACAATTCTGTGTCAAAGCTATGGAGGTATTATGTTCTGGGAATTATTTACATTTAATGTTTACATGTTTTCAATCTTAAATGTAGACAATAATATTAATTGCAGAATATATCTCCAGTTTTAAATGTAACATGATCCAAAGATATTTGAATTTCCAGCATTGTTCATTATTTTCTCCAAGGGATTTTCATTCACTTTGATGATAGAGCAATGCAGACTAGCCCCGAAAGCATGTAGAGACAGATATTGTGTTATGTAATACCTTCTGAAAATAGAACTTTATTTCTGGGCTGGCATTGGGATACGCTGAAGTTGAGGATTATCTTGAATAGACGTATGCAGGGTAATACCTTATCATGAAACATGCCAACATGGACACATGGGCTCCACTGTCTGCCTTAGCTGTTGATATGGCAGAGCTTGCATTGAGGGAAAAAATAGTTTGGAAGATTCAGAGAGAAAATTCCTGATATTTACGGCAACAATGAACAATAGAGCTGGAAAGAATATCAGAGATTTGACAAATAGGATGGAAAAATTGAATGTTAGAGGTGAAAGATTTTTATCAGAATTAATTGTAAGTTTTAAGGGAAATAGCACATGTGAGTTCGTGTACGAGTGAGAAGTTTGGAAAAAGAGTTAGTGTGAGTGAGTGAGTATGCTGGGTTTTGAAATATTTTAATTCTGTTTTTATTCCAGTTACTTAAATGTTAACATTACGATATGGCTGAAATATTGCCAAACATGATGTTAAACATGCTAACTCACTCACTCACTGAAACATTATCTTAAATTTTTGAATGTTTATAATTCACTGTGAATACATACTTTTCAAGTTGGGATCCTTATGTAATATTTACCCAACAACATTCCACAAGGACTGAAGTCATTGTCTGAATAGGACTTGCCTATCTTATGTACAGTTAGAGATAGTTATGGGATAAATTCAGAGATAGTGTGAGATAATCTGAGATAAGCTAGGGTTGATGCATAATCTCTGTTGACCAAGGATAATTCTGATGATAGTCATTAGTTAGGACAACAGCTGCCCAGGAAAGACATCCATTTAGCAGATAACACAGACTTGTGCTGTCAGTAGCATATTCATGGCTGGTCAGAAGAGGTGGTGTGTAATGCAAGTCAGTTGTGAGGACAGTAGTAGATGATGGTCTCAGAAGACATGACATGAGTTGGCAGGAGAACGGTTTTATTTTAGTCAGCTGACCAAAGTGGACATTAATTAGGACCAGGAGAGTGAGGTCATTGTTTGGAGCCTGATTAAGCTGCAATGCGTCATAAACTAGAGAATGAGACGAAAGGTAATGTTAATGTGAATAATAGTAAAATATATATTTTATACATACATATCTATATGATTATTTTAACAGAAATACATGGCATCCCTTAGAAAGGGTAAAGTCCCAGTAAACAATGCAGCTTATCGTACAAGGTTTTTGAAACGGGGATCCTTTACTTTCACTTTTCTTTCTGTTGATCTATCTTCTAAGTGTTCACCTTGTACATTAAGCTGCATTATGGCTGAAATATTGTCCTTGCAGTATAAAACATTCTCAACTCTTTTCTTTTGGTGGTGTCACTTAGAAAAAATAGGGCCCCAGTAATTCAATGCTTGTCGAACAAGGTGACTAAAATTAGATCTTTTGCTTTCATTTTCTTTCTATCAATTTCTTTTGTAAATTGTCTTTTCCTTTGATGTTCATCACGTTATGGCTGAAATATTGCTCTTGTAATGTAGAACATCATCTCAACTCTCTTTTCTGTTGGTTTGAACCCCGTGGGGCTTCCGGGGAGTGACGTGGTGTCACTTAGATAAAATAGGATCCCAGTAACCCAATGCTTGTCGTACAAGGCAACTAAAATGGGGATCTTTTGCTTTCACTTTCCTTTCTGTGGATCCCTTTTATGAACTGTCTTTTCCCTGGTGTGCACCTTGCGCATCAAGTTGCATTATGGCTTAAATATTGCCCTTGCAACAAAAAACATCATTTCAACTCAACTCAACTCTTTTCTGTTGGTTTGTACATCTCTGTCTTAGCTCCAAGGGTTCAAGTACTTGTAAAACATTAACGTTCATGCAGTGAATGTTAGATAATCATTCTGCATCTTCCCCTCGCACAAAAGGCCAGGATGCAGCTTGCTGTTGATTCACCCTGTTGCAGATAATATTTTTGCACGGCTTCCTTGCATACCATGTGAGAAAATTAACTCGACACGCTTTCATCTGTGGTGGGTATGTAATTAATGTAATGTGGTTCTTCCCCGAACATTTGCTGCATCTGTCTATAGTTGCATTAACGTTATTGGAGGTGGGCTTACTCTCTGAGTGGGGAAACACCCACAGCACACAGTGCATGCTCTGTAGTAATTGGCCAGATAAATATTGTGTATTTACGATTACCTGACGGTTATAGAGATCCTGTTTTGTGGTCGTAGAAACTGGTCTGTTATTTCTTGGAGCTTCAGTAGGCAGTAATAGTGCAGGTATTTGTATATAATACAGGATACAATTTGATGGTTGCATTTGAGGCATGGTGGATAAAGCGACAGAAAGAATGCTTTCATTTATCGACATGTAAGGCATTGTCTGGATAAATGAAATAATCTTGCAGGACACGGGATGGCGTAGTGGATAACACGTGGGCCCAGCAATCAGCCAGCCTTGGCAGTTGTGGTTTGAGCCTCGCCCAGGCTCCTTCCATTCAGGCCAGAGACACAGGAGCCTGGACAACAACTTGGTATTTGTGAGACCGTGGTGATGTGGCTGAAAGATTACCGAAAACAACGTAAAACCTCATATCATTCACCCACTCACTCATTCACTCACTCAGCCTATTCTACTCTATCCCATCTTACCTCAAACCCACCAAATCCAGTTTGACAATAATCATGGGTGGCGAAAGCGGGGATGCTGAGGCTGCTTAAGCCCTTCATCTCACCCCACCCCCACTTTTGACAACGTACATGAATTTGTTTTGTATTGACATTTAATGTGTTTTCAAATAGATCTGCTTCAAATGTCATGAGAGACTCCATAGGACCCATGGGTCATAGCCCACCTACTTTGAAGTTGCTTCTGCCTTTACCAATCTACTAGACTTTTGTCAAGTCCCTAAGTCACTTTTAATCGCTCTCTTGTTATTAATTGTAAATTGCAATGTGCATCGGTAATGCATATCACCCTATCCATCTGGCAGGCTTATTAAAGGGATATCATTTTAAACAGGGCATTCTAGTATAATCACAGTCACAGGGACTTGATGAAAGTCTACCAAGCTACTATCATGGCATATTTTATTCCTGTCAGTATTCAAGTTCTGTGAGTCAGAGGATCACATCCTGCCCCAGGAGTTTGGGGGGTGGGGGCGGGGCCGGGAGGGGGGATGACGAAGCAGATCTTACTAAAGATGGCAGGTGGCAAGGAGATACCTATTGCTGAATATTTCATTTCTCACTTGATAAGTTTAGAATTTGAAGATAAGTCACCCAGCCACCTATCTTAGAAAAAGGAAAGATAACTCTGATTTAGACTCCAGCACTTCCTGCTGGACAGAAGTTTTTGGATTTCTGAGAGAGAAAAAATGGGTAAGATGTGTTCTGTCTTTTTTGGTTGATTATTGTGAAGATTTAATGATAAGTTTCAGAAAATGTTATAGAACATCTGTTATTATGCATCTGTATTTTCTTTAATGTCCAAAATCTGTGAAACAGAATAATGATACAAGTCTTTAGAGATTAAGCCTGGGTTTGTATGAAATTGATAATTCATCAGAATTGGATAGTTTATCACTTAATAATTTATGATTTATTATTCTTTAATTCTTGCCTGCTTGACTCATAGCAAAATATTCAAGTTGAACATCGTTAAAAAAAATTTCACCAAACTCTTCAGTTCGGAATGGTTGCCAAAGTGTCGGATGCCCGATTCAATTGTTTCATCTATTGATTTCAACACTGCACTCTTCAAAGTTTAAAAATTGATGTCTTTGGAGATTTTTTTTTCTTTATTTATTGAAAGAGATTAGATTATTTGACACTAGAGCATGAAATGCTTACTTGGGCCCGAAATAATTCAAATTGGTTTGGCGTTCTAATCCCTCTAGGTCTTGTGGTGACACTATCTGTGCAAAGCAGCATGAAATTTCTATTACAGGATGATGATATAATTTTGGTTTGATTAACCCCTGGTGATAAAAAGGGTTGACTTTATTAAGGGAAACCCCTGGAGATGCTTTGACCGTATTTAGCCGTCAGATATCGGCATATTTCCTCATTTATTGATCGTGAAGATGTGATAAGGCGTTTTTGTATCATAGTCATGTTTTCACGCAGGACAAGGTGCGACATGACATCGTTATGGCATAGCTGGGAGCGCGCTCCCAAGGGAGTAAGGTCAAGGTCACGGAATGGCAGACCAAATTGACCAATCAGATCAAAGAGAATTATTCATCAGAATGACAACACGGTTTACAGGTGCCCTTATCTTTAATTGCCGCTGGTTTCAATGTTCGGTTGGCCAACCTTAGAAGATGGATGCATAGTTTGTACGGCTGACATATTTGATTTCATTGTAGTTTTCACCTTAGTTAAAAATGAATGAGAGAGCTCTAATAACCCTCACTCTCACCAGAGGGAGCTGCGTGCAGGCCTGTGGGGATAAATATGCTCGACTGACATCAACAATTAGTTACAAGCTCGAGCGCACATTACAAGGCACAGGTTCATAATCCGTACTGGCCATTACGGCTCGTGGCTTTATACGTGAATGGTTACACAGTGTTCAGAAGATGCTGGGCATTGTCGGCGCCTGATTCGATCCTAATCGGGAGAAAATGTATTGTATAAAGACCCAAATCAGGTCAGAAGGAATAAACGCATTTCCTCAATGAGAGAGTTGCAGGATAAATGCGTTAGATATATATTCTCTAACCTGGATCTCTCCTGATTGATGTGAATGGTGGTCTAATTTAGAAAGTTTCTACAGATACTGCCACGCGAGAAGAGTGTATTTGATGAATTATGTTGGCATTTGCCAGTGTTTAGCATGGAGAACAACCCTTTATTGCCGCCCTTCTGACCAGGATTACCTTTGGGACACTCTATTAGCCTTTCTCTTAGTGCAAGAACATCTCTCATCAAATCAGCAATTTGTGAAGAGAAACTAGTAGATAAGTTGGAGGTGGGTAAACCTTGACACTTCCTGGGCGTCATTAATGCGATCACTTCCAATACCAATTTGCGAATTTCATCGGTGGATGGCAGCTTGGAATGTTAATGATAATGTTCTTTGGAGTTCCGCAACTTTGGAATTGTTCAAAGGAATTAACGTCAAAATGCATTTCTAATTTTATTATGCTCTTAGTGTCAAGTGTTGTTGACACGTCTATACTGAACACAATAAGAAAAGCTTCATTTCAGAATGAGGCTGTGAAAATGAGGAGACCATCAGAAGTGTTGCATGCCGGCAGCCATCTTGTTATAAATTGCACTTATAATTAAACCTCACAGTTTTGAAAAGACAATGACTAAAAGCGTTAAAGAATTTAGTAATTAGTATGAAATTGTTTATTAGTTGTGTTCTACAATGCAGAAAGAGAACAACGAATAATATGACTGCTTTGATGTCACTGGTATCCAAATGTAAGTTGAGCATGTGCAAGAGTCACAATATCTTCCGGTAGGCGGAATGTTGTGCTCCGACGAGTTCATTTAGCTTACAGAGGCTGAGGAGGTACGAGTATATGGAACTCCTGACAGAATGCTTCCCTGCATTATTTAATATATCACATGCATTATAAGCATGTATGCTGAATGAAATGAATGGACACACGATTATTACGGTAAAACTTCTAAAATTTCATAGGGGGAAAAGGTAATAACTTTTCGACGTATTTGAATTTTTGGAATTTAGTGATTAAATTTAGAATTTGAAATTGTGGCAGAAAAAATGAAGGGAAAATAAATTGAATATCTTGACAGAAATAATTAACCTCGAAATTTTAGAAGTTCGAATTTTTGGAAGTTTTACCGTAGTTTTGCAACTAGAAGCACACAAAGTCAAAATTCTGTCACCCCTCTGTCAGCAGTTGCACATTCTTGGTGGGTATGTGTCATACATATTCAGTGAAGTCATTGTACAGGTTTAGCTTACATTTGGATACCAGTGACTTTCATAATGCGTTTTAAGTTTGGACACTTCATATTTTTAGCATATTAAGATCTGTCATCTCTTTCAGCAGATGTCTTATTGCAAAGAGAAAATTAATTTCAGTTTGAAACAACCATGATAATTATTATTCCTCACCCAGAAGTGCTTGGCAGTGCCAGTGTTGTGACATTTGACTGCACCTGTTTTCAGATGGATGACTTTTAGGTGTAATAAATTCAGACATGAAAACTGATAATGGTCATAAATTCTAAACGAGAAAATGTCACCTTGCAGGTAAACGGGCAGGATCTGTCACAGTCGAGTCATGAAGAAGCGGTAGAAGCTTTCCGTACAGCAAAGGAGCCCATTGTGGTCGAGGTGTTGCGAAGAGTTAACAAGAATAAGATGAAAAATCGTTCTCCAACCATGGTGTCAATCGCTACACAAACGGAGGAGGATTTCTATTGTTATAACCGGCCGCCGACGCCTCCCCCAGGATTTTATCCACTTCACGTCAGCGGGTGAGTCTCAGATTATCTTTTTCTTCAAGTTACACTGATGACTTGCTTCATCATTATTGTTAAAATGAATCATTTTGTTATCGGGAATGCAGGTAGACTGATTGCCAAGCAGTCATTTGGTCCAGTTGTGGGTTCAGATCCTGTGTGTTACATAGGTGGATCAAAGATTTTGAAAGGAGTAGGCCCAGACTGCAAAATTCCAGTTCTAGGGGTAGGAGGGTGTTTAGTCTGTCTCCCAGACCCTAAAGCATACAAAGATAATGGAGCCTGCCCAAGTCTAGATATTTAGCAAGTCTAGGA
>JAUELE010141442.1:0-14113 GCA_031471655.1 Diodora aspera
ACCCAATGCTTGTCGTACAAGGCGACTAAAATGGGGATCTTTTGCTTTCTCTCTCTTACTATTGATCCTGTGTTGTCCCTTTTCCTGATGTGCCTCTTGCACTCACATTGCGCTATGGCTGAAATAATGCCCCCTCCGATGTAAAAATCCATCTCACTCACTCACTTACTCAAATCTAAACTCATCAAGAAATCTGTCAGTGTATACTTCGCCGGTGTAATGAATCACATTGTGGAGTATTGCAGCAGAGAACAACTCATTTATGCAATGTGTGTAATGGATGTTTGATATGCTTTGTAGGCAGCCCTCGGTGAGGCCAGCATTTCTTTGTTGACCGCTGCCCACAGCCAGATGACCGGACAGGAGAGTGCTGAAGATTTGTCCATGAAAAGCTTGAGCAATTCTCATGATGGATACACATCGCCAAGCAGGTGAGTGTCAGTCTTATAGAATTTCAGTCTGAAGTTCAGACTCAGCCTTGCGAGCTATGTTGGAAATCTTGTAGAGTGATATGGTGTCACTTAGATAGAACAGGGCCTCATTAACCCAATGCTTGTCATACAAGGCGAAAAAATGAGGATCTTTTGCTTTCACTTTCCTTTCTGTCGATCCTGTGTTTTCGCTCGATGTGCACCTTGCACATCATGTTGCATTATGGTTGAAATATTGCCCTTGCAATGTAAAATATCATTTCAACTCGTTTACAACTCTTTTCGCTCGATGTACACATTACATTGCATTCTGGCTGAAATATTGCCCTTGCACAGGGGCAGATCCAGCATTTTGGAAAGGGAGGGGTCCAACTTGAAAGTCGGGGGTCCAACATGCAAAATTTCAGCCCTGTCTGGGGTTCGAGGACTCTTTACTATACAATTTTCCGTATTTGATTGCAAAAGGTGGGGGGGGGGGGGGGGGCAGACCCCCTGGATCCGCCACTGCTTGCACGTAAAATATCATCTCAACTTAACTGTCACGCTTGTTTTTTCAGAGAGGAGGAGCTGATGATGCTTGTGAAACAAGAGTCCTCCAGAGACGCTGGAGAAGAGGGTATTGTCGAGAGACAGGATGAGCAGGTCCTGGAGGAGGAAAGGAATGCTGAGACCTTCTTTCCAGGAGACGAGAGATCTGCAGGAACCGATGACATGGACCAACTGGGCACAGATGACAACCAGGCCCTAGTGATGGCAGATGTGGAGGATGAGGATAAGATGGGTCCTGAAGACATGAGCATGGAGGAGCAGCCTGAACTTCAAGCCCCGATGCAGGAAGAGGCTGAGGTCTCCAACATGGTATTGGAGGCGGACCAGGTCGATGTTCCTCTGGAGAACGGAAACGATCTGGGAGAAGCAGACGCAGAGCTGAACGAGAACCCCGAGATGCTTGCTCTGAGACGCATGCAGCAAGAGGCCAACAAGATGGTCGCTGCAAACTCTCTACATTCCACTGACTGAATCTCAAAACCGGACAGGGTTTCTGGGAGAGAAATCTGTAATAAATGAGAACGATCTCATCAGCTCTGTGTCCACAAAACTGACTGTAGATGTGTGGTGACCCAAACTGGAGTTTTCAAGCTGCACTGAGAGTAGCAACCGAAGATCTGCCTCTGTGGATGTTTGTCTCAAAAGAAGTAGATAGATGGAACATGTTATTGTTCATATTCCAGTGACCTCAGAATGACTGGGTGGAGCGTAGAAGAATTGCAGAAACAGTGCTAGATTTTCCTCGAAAATCAAAATATGTACAGCTGGTGTTGATCTGAGTTTTATCAAAACATTATGTAATGTAGTGGGAATGCTGGGAAGGTTGTTCCTTGCGATCACTTGACATGCAAAGCCATGACATGCTTTACGATGCTTCCAACAGATTTTAAATGTTTGTATCTAGATAGTCTTGACACTGCACTGAAACGTTTTCAGTCTGTATACTTTGTTATTAAGCTAAGGGCATCCTGTGATTTGAAACAGTTTGTGAAATATATTCTCTAGTCTTTTCCATAACCACATCCTCTTGGCCTATATGGCCCCAAGTGGCCCATGTTATATTTCTGTTGGGTCACATTAAGTTAAATGGGCTTCAGACTGATGGGCATGGGTTAGCGCTGTCGTTAACCATGTTGGCCCCTCAATCCTCCAGACCCGAGGGTTTAAATCCTGCCCGGGTGCCGTCTTTCACCCCAGAAATTGAACCCGGATTGTTCAATCCAAATTACACTCGCTCATGATGACCCCCTTCTATATGACTAAAAGTTATATGCGGTAAAACTTCCAAAATTTCAAACTTCTAAAATTAGACGGTACCATTTCTGTCAAGATAACCAATTTATTTCACCTGCAAATCTTTGAATTTTTTCAAAAATCGAGAAACAGAATTTCTAAAAAATTAAAAAACTGTTGATTTTTACCTTCAGCGGTTTCGAATTTTTCACTTTCATTTTTGTGGCAATTTCCAATATATTTAATTCTAACTTTATTAAGGACTACAAATTTCCAAATATTCCAACATGTATAAAAGTTAATTATAATTTACGCTTTAAAATTTTTAGAAGTTTTACCGTAAACCACTGTCTCCTGAAAAACCTCGAGAGACATATATATCTTCACCAAAGCTTGCAAGTGTCACAGTGTTAGTGCATTTACTCTTATCAAGTTCTAGGTTGTATTTTCTAACTTTTTTACGGATTCTACAATTAGGTTTCTTTAGTCAACCTTTTATGTCCAAAACTGAACTACCTCAAAGCTTCAGTTTCATTTGTAATAAACCTTAATTTTCATTTAAATAATTAATCATTAAGTTAATTTAGTTGTCCAAAATTGCTTGTCTCTGGCAGTGTTTTCGTGACTAAGACCAAGTAGACTGGATCACAACAGATACGATTTTGTGTTCTACAAATATATTATAACATGTGCAGTTGAGCAGGGTGCCAAAAGATGGCTCATGCACTAAATGTAGCACCTCAACATGTAATTGTGGCTCTTTGAAATGATAGCGCAGTGGTTGGTGCGTCGGCCAAGCAATCTGCCAGCCTTTTGGGGTTGTGGTTCGCGTCTCGCCAAGGTACCTCGCTTTGATTGACCCCTGACACCATGTGATGTAGGTGACACAATGGCAATAAGGCTGAAATATTGCCGAAAGCCTTTTAAATTCAAAACATTGCTCGTGCAAATTGTGAACATTACAATCTGACACATATCACAGGATGCCCAAATCAGAGGTAGATGGTGTTCAGCTTCTGCCATCTTGACTTTGTGTAGTGTGTTGATAAAATTGCAGCTGGCCATATTGAACCTGGTCAGCCGTAACGTCTCGGTCGGGTCATTGTTGCCCCGAGTGTGTCTGTTTGTAATTGTACATAGACCTTAAACTAGATGCCGTCAGTCACAAGGCTGATGTGCATTAAGAGTGTGTCATATGCCCTGGCGGAGTAAATCGTCTGTGCTCTTACCATCAAAATCAAAATGTTTTGTCAGAGAAATGAAATTGATGCAAGATTTTGCCAGCGTGATTTTTGAGACAATGTCTGACATTTGTTGTAACTAAGCTTTGACAAAGGAATACATGTTTTCTCTAGTGTATATTGCTATGAATGTGTGCAATAATAATAAATTCACAACTGGGCACAATATTTTTGATCTCAAGAGTATAGATTGTTACTAATGTATTTTAATAGTGGCCTGCATTTGTCCCACAAATATAGACTCTTTGTTAAAGGTACACGGCCTTGACATTTGGATTCTCCGAATTTGTGCTCATGGTCGGAAAAATATGCAGAGTCATCAGAGTATTGGTGGATGCATCTTAAAGAATGGTAGTTGGATACTAGGATTTTGTATTTTAAGATGACTTTCCAACTTTTAGGCTGAGGAGTGAAGGATTTGTATCAAATGATTACATAGTTGTGGCGTGTACCTTTGAAGCTTTTACATATTTCTGATGTTGGCACTGCATGTAATACTGTAGTGTTAAACTGTTTGTATCACATCTTGGCAGCTCAGGGCTTTGTCATAGTTATTCCCTAGTTGAAAATCAGTAACTTTTCCAAACATGCTTGTATTTGTGTAGTTTACAGACAAAACCAAAGATTATTTTTACAGGACTGGAAAATTGTCAACAATTGAGGACGTAAGGACCTTAATTTTTTTGAGACTTTATGGACTCTGGTTTTAGCATATTTTGATCTGAACATGTACATCATGTTCTGATGTAAGCTTTGTGGTACGTTGATTTCATAATAAGGTTATACATGGACCAGATTGTACAATGTTTGCATTTAAAGTTGGATACGTGGTCAAACGCCAAAAACAACTTATGGAACGATAAATATACATAAAATTATTTGCATGCCATGAATAATACACAAAAAATAATAGCATGTTTGGCGGTTTTACAGCCTGTTGAATAGCCTGATTTATTTTGGGAGCCCTATGCCATAAAATAGAAAAAAATGCATTCAGAACTTTCCTACAGAATCTTGGAAATATCCAGAAACCTTGCATATAAATGCATTCGGCTTGTATCTGGAAAGCATTTGGAAATCAACAGAACATTCTAGGTAAAACATCAAAGAAATGTTCGGAAAGAGGCTGGCTATTTGAAACTAGGAATTAGATCCCTCCGTATTTGCGAGGACTAAGGAAATAGTTTTATTTAATTGGGCGTACATTTTTACAATGTATGATTTACAGTTTATTTATTTCACACATATAGCATCAGGCTTATTTTAACATTCGGGAGCACGTATCCAACTTGAAAAGATAATATTATACGTTCTAACTCTGGATTCTGCTTTGTATGGGTTTGGTTGTACATAATTTAACAAAAACTTAGTGTTCAGGATGATGTGGTTTAGCTGAGAGCATGTGATGCTCGAGAAATCTGAATAAGGGCGAAATTTGATTATGAGAGGACAAATACAAAATCTTTGTTGAAAAGCAAACTGGTGAAGACTTGGAGGGTGAGACATTATGTTTGTGATGAACACCAGGGCTCGAATTTAACCAAGGCAAATGCTGTGGTGCCCTCATCACTTGCTGTAGAACCCTGAAAATTTGGACAAAATCCACCACACTAAAATGCCTTGGTGCCCTGCTACATCTGCATCTGTGCCCTTCAAACTTGTAGCTATAGGTCGGCTTTTACAACATTATCTCGCCTAACATGTTCAATAAAATCAGTTATATTATGGAGGCAAGGTGATGCTGAAAGGGTGTGGTACCCAGAGGATTAGGAAATACTTGAACAAAACTGTAAACAGTCGCTGTGGTGGCCTACTTTGAAGGAAATATATGCGTTGGTGCCCTAAAATATCAGCTCATACCTGATGCAACAGTTGCGGTGCCCTGAGAAATGTAAAATTCGAACCCTGGAACATGTTTAAATTGTGCAAGGCCCTGAGGGATAAGCTTAACTTGGAGAAAACTGGATGGAGGGTGAGAGAGGGGGACTGAACATATAATAAGGCGGATTATCGCAGAGTTTACTTTAATCACAGTACTGTGAAATCTCTGGTACTATTGGTTGGCTTAGTTACGGAGTGCCATCTTTCATCAGTGTGTATTTGCAAGTAATACCTTCAAATAATGTCAGGAAGGCTGTGGACTTCATCAGCTTGTGTTTTCAACATTGATTCTTTTGTTTAATTTAGAAATGTTACGTGTCTCCACTGTATATAGACTTCATTTGTCATTAATAAGATGAATTTTCTCACATTGGGAACCTAAAATGTTGTGGGCTGCAAAAATATTTATTGTGAAATTCTAGGTTGAAATATATGCCAACAATCCTGAATTTTGCTGGTCTGTATGTGGCTTTAAATTGTACAGTTGTTAAGGCATTGTATACCAGTGATGCCAATGGTTCAACAGTGCCCTGTTTGACCGTCCTTTGGGGTACCACCCAAGCCCAAACTGATTTGTGTAGGGTCCCCATTGAACTTCCTGTCTAATAACAGTGGAGTGGTTTGATTGGTTAATGATAACAGTGGAGTAATTTGATTGGTTAATGATAACAGTGGAGTGATTTGATTGGTTAATGATGACAGTGGAGTGATTTGATTGGTTAATGATAACATTGGAGTGATTTGATTGGTTTAAAATATCTTTAAGACTTGACAAGATAATATAAGTCAGAGCATAGACCCTATATACACATGTATTAAAGGTCCATGGTCAGAGCGTTCAAATTCTGAACAATCTGGTTGTGTAGGCTGGAGATTAGGATATATCTGAAAGAATAGTGAAAACTGTGCCAGGTACAATCACTAGTTTAAGGCAGGGACATACCAGATAGCCAGATTACATTAGGAATGAAATTGGTTTAGGCTATCATGTGCAAGATGTGTTTGAACCAAGGGGTTGGCAACCTTTTTGCCTTTGCGGGCCGAATCGTGAATTAATAGGTGGACGGTAGGCCATTGAACTTGAAAAATGGGAATTATCTATTGAAATACATCTAGTTTACATCTAGCGGGCCGGATTTGGCTTGTGGGCTGTAGTTCGCCGACCCACGTTTTAACCCCTCGACAACAGATTTTTCCACCATAAATCATTGAGCTTCTCTGCTATTATGCATGGGAGGGGTTGTGTAAGGACTTGGAGCCAAAACTGAAATGTGGTCAAGATATCTAACGGGTCACTTCATGGTCATCTAACAACTGCGTGACATCCATCAGATCTTAACAAGTAAGCTAGACACCGGACCCACGTGCAAAATATCCAGTTCTGCAATGGCAGTGATTCGTCGTCGTCGAGGGGTAAAGTGCAGTTGAGTATGACACCTATCAGACCATGCTGTCCTCTCTGCTAGACGAAGTGTTCAGACAGTGCCGTAATCTAGGAGTGCTCAGCTCTGTAACACCATGTTCAGTCACTGTATATGCTTGAACAACAGCAATAATTTTTTTCAATGGTTGACAAAATTAGAATTTTTGTGACAAATGACAGCTATAACACTGTACGAGTGTTGTCGATGTACTAGAAACAAGCAATGTTGACTTTATGAAACCAAGACGTGTTTTGTAGGATCCATAGTAGATAATTATGTCTTCCTTTAATTGTTGACCTGGTTCAAGCGTTGTGCTGATCGACCCATTATCAGGAATCAAAATTGCATAATCATCACAGTAGATGTTTGTCATTTATATAGAATATTTTTTTAGTGTAGACATACAGAGTGGTGATTGGACGATCGAAAAATGTATAATTTTGTTCGGATATATTTTATTGACTGTGCTGTTTTAAATAATTGTTTGTTGCATTGTAATGACGGTGTGTATTTTTTTTTATGAACCTTAGTTGCTGTTATTTGCCAGAAATTAATAAAAATATTGATAATGGCCTGTTTAATGCAAAGAAGCATAATATCAAAACAAAGAGTTGTTATGAAATTGAATTTGACGTTGGTCAAACCCTTGTTTACAGAGAAATCTGATATTTTTTTCAGTTCATACGACATAATTTTGAAGAATTTCTGTTTTTCATAATATCAATTTGACACGTTGAGTGACCCTAACATATCTCTGAAATCGTTTGAATAAAGTTATTGTAAGAATACTGCAGGTTATTTCAAGAAATAAAATGCCAATATGATTACTTTTTATCACTGATCGAACTTAATGCAGGTGACAGGAATTTGTATTCATACATCCCAAAAATATTTATTTGATTTGATGAGGTTTCAAGACATGAGAAATTTGTCGAAGGTGATTTTTTTACTTTTTCGTCTTCTGTATTTTTTATTCATGGTTACCCAGAATTCTTGGTGTCACTTGAAGCACCTGTGTTTGAGGTGCAGGCTTGCTGTTAAGGTCGCTTGCTGTATGTTTTTCTTTATAATAAGAAATTTGTAAAAGATGGAGATCAAGGCATAAGATTTTATTTTTGCGTTTGAAGTGTCGATGTAGTGTTCTGTTATGCTTTTAGCCTAGTGTTGCACACATGGCAAATCCAGGCAACTCCGCCTTGAATCTCAATTAGTCGCTGTCAAGTGCCGGTGTTATTTTTAGCATTTATGTTTTCACATTAACAATCAAGGCTTTTTTGGAGTCTTTGTTTGGTTTGATTGTGTCTTTTTTTTCATTTATTGAGGGTTGTCGTATCTCAATTCCGATATTTGTTTAGATTGTTTTTCTATGCTGGACCAAAAAGAAAGATGTGTGTATAGATTTATTAATGAATGTTCTCATGACGGTCACATTTCACAGTCGCACATCGTCGTTCCGTTGCATCACCTTATATTTATCCATTCCAAAATGGAAACATATTTATCTGAATGAAACAATATACATGTACTGTAGTTCATTTGACATAATTATGTGGTACACACCAACTCTCCCGGATTTTCCCGGAGCCTCCCAAAATTGGAACTGTTCTGGTGACCTGGGAGAGGCAAACACTCCCGTCTTTCTCCAGTTTCAAGTCGTTTTCTCTTTCTCTTTGGACCTCCCATATCACTACGCATAGCGTTATTGTCCAATATTGTGGCAGTCTCCAGATTTTTGGCCTCCAAAACTTGACATTGGTTATTCATATGAATTTATATAAGAAAGTAGGAGCATTTCAATGTTTGAGTCACATTGATTTCAACTAACTATCTAAATACTTCAAGATACTGTTTCAAGCTGGTGTGAACCATTGTTTCCCAACCTCTTCAGCTATCTGCTCTATACTCCCGATTACATAATATCAAGGACTTGAAAAGTCAGATGTTTTTCATAATAATTTGTTTGACGTGAAAACTCGGCAAATACTTCTTGCATGCATAGTCATCATTCCATTTGCAGTCTTGACTATCAAATATGACCATGTGCAACTGTGAAACATATGTAATTGTATATTTGTGTAGAGATATTTTTAAGTCATATGTCATGGACAGTTTTCAGGTGCATTTGTAGAGATGTACATATCAACCACCATAACACATGTTGCCTAGCTCCTCCACATTGGTGTATAGTGCTATCATTGCTTTGGTGTATGTTTTTGTTTATCTCATTTCCTGCCCCATTGCATTTAGGGATTGTATCGGTGGCCATATTGAAAGTAGTCCCGGAGGTCTCAGTTCATTTATGTGTTCATGTCATTTTACCAGTTGCAAATGGTATCACTAATTTATTATTTTTCTAAACCATGGACTTTAGTTGCAATGAAAGATATATCGAAGAATGAACATTTGGCATTTCATTTAATGATCCTTTTGTCAGAAAACTTACATTTGTTTATATTTATAATTATTAGTGACAAACATTTCAAATGTTTTTTTTATATCTTGAAAATATTCCTCAATGGTTTCTCATTTTTGTAACCTATAATATAATGTTTAAAAGTGATTTGGTGGGATATTTACTTAGAATTACTTAAATATCGTTTCAGTTTGGAGCTTGTTTTATAAGTTTGGCCCCATTTGAAACCCAATATATCAAAGAGGTCATAACATCCTGGATGTTGCCCTTTAAATTAAACCTTAACCCTAACATGTTCAAAATTTGGACGAATGTTAGTCATTCATGCATATTGTCCAGCATCACTACATTCCTTTAGAATTATTGTGTTGACGGGATAATACTATTGTTTTCAATGTTAACCTGTTTTCCCAACAACTTTCTTAATGTTTGTAAATATCAAAATGTTTGTAGCATGTGCCAAACAAATCTAACAGGGCAATCACATATTGACTAAAATAATGTGCCATAATAGGACGTGCTTGTCCTTTAAGCTATTTGATTGCCAAACATGTTTTTATGTCTCTGGCCAAATACATACGACAAAATTTTAGTGTTTGACCTTTCTCATTTTGTTTCATACAAAACAATCAACAAGATGTAAATTTTATTTTGATTGCATAATAGTGTTGGCAGATGTGTTTAAGATTATAAGAATGAGTTTGAAAAGTTATTTTAAAATAATATTGACTTTGATTTAATACAGATTGTCAAATTTTAAACTTAAGGGTGCTATGCTTACGCTTTTGTCAAAATTTGAATTCTGTTCAGTTCATAAATTTGTAAATGGTTCAGTTGTATATTCGTTTTGGCAAAAATTTACAATCTGATAGTGTGTGAAAGTTGGATGCAGATCTTCATTTGTTAGTTCAATTTTAGAAGAAGTGATTTCAGGGAAAAACTCGTTGGCAATAAGACAAACGCTGTAATAACTTCATCAGCTGAAAATGGTTATGATATTTTTCTTTGTTATTGTCAATGAGTGTTGTCCTGTTACTGAGATAAAACTCAAAAAGATTTATCAAAATACACGCAAAACAATGCATGAGCTGGGGAAAATGAGTAAATGTGATTATACAGTTCAAGGGCATCAACTAATAGTCTGAGTAATTTGATTTGTAAACTGAAGTGAAAATTTTTTGTCAGGTGTGAAAGGATTGAGTTAATCCTATATTAATGATCTAGTGCCATTGTTATTTTTTTGTATGCAAAAACAACCTTTTCCACTTCTTGGCAATACATACATCAAGATGCCGTTCTGGACACATACTTTGCTTAAATTGTTACATAATTTCATGCCACACCAAGTAATAAAAGACGAAACAGAATATAAATCCTTGGAAATGGATTACAAAACGGTTAAATCTGAAAACAAAACCTCCCAAATGGAGTACAAACATCAGTCATAAAACACAGACCCTTGGCCCCAAAAAACAAAACATCTTGTTCAGCTAATTCCAGCTGTTTCTGATTGGATAATTAATTCATTGGATAATTAATATCAGAATTTGGATGTTTTCATTAACAAATATGTTGTCTTCCATTGCTCAGGACATTTTTAGTAATTTAGATGCTGAATCATTTTTATATTCACCATATTTTTCCCCAGCTCATGCTTAATGATGACTTGGTGGTCAATTAGTTCAAGACATTGTGAGAATGATCTGATAGAGCACTCCATCACAATACCTCATTTTCATACTTGCAACTTTTATTGCCACAGTATCAATTTTATCACTTTAATAGTTATAACTGTTAAAATAAGGATGTTAAATGTTTGAATATGGTTAGTGAAAAGATACTTTTTGCATAGCGGAAAGAGAAAAAAAATGAAATTTGCAGGTGCATCTCATGCGAATTTGGTTAAGAATTCTGTTCTTTATCCAGAACATGCTAATTGACTGTGGCATTTCCGTGTAGAATGATCGCTCATCGTATAATATGTCTAGTCAGCACTTTTAGATCCAGATTGTCAGGTTAGTGGAGGACACAGGTTCCGAGTTGTTACATAATACTGGTATCTCCTTAGTTCATATAGAATAATTTATTGTCACATACCATTAAGCATAATTTTCATTATCGTTGTGTTGTTGATTTGTGCTTGGATCATACCGCTTGTGTTTGTAACCGTACTTCACGTCATCTCGCTGTAGAAATGTACCAATGACAATTGTTTTTGCATCACCAATGTGTGTGGTCTGTGCATCTGAGTCATTGTATCATTGTCATCATAAATGTACCTCAGGTCAGAACCCAGAAAATAAATAAAAAAATAATGGGATCTTAGTATGAAATGAAAGCCTTCTGTGTTTGTTCTTGTTTTGGACAGGGTGGTGCAGTGGTTAGCATGGCAGCCCAGCATTCTGCCAGGCTTGGTGGTTGTGGGTTCGGATCCCACCCTTGTACCTCTCTTTCAGCCTGGACATTGGCCCCTGACACCACCGAGAGTGATGACACCCTGGTGTTAAGGCCTAAAGCCCATTCTGCCAGCCTTGGTGGTTGTGGGTTCGGATGCCACCCTTGTACCTCTCTTTCAGCCTGGACATTGGCCCCTGACACCACCGAGAGTAGATGACACCATGGTGTTAAGGCCTAAAGCCAATGTTATCCCAGATCACTCACTCGCTCTTTATGTGCAAGGGGTGCAGGATCAAGTTGTGATTCATCCTCGAAATCCAGGGCATAATGACTCCGCCAACATCTGTCTTATACCCTGGAATCACTCCGATTCACAACGATCGTCTCGAGGCGGGCGTTTGGACCAAGCTTGCTTCGTGTCATGTTGAGCGTCTCTCTTAACACTCGGCGAAGTGAAGATGTTATGTGTTTAATTTTATCAAGAATTGCTTCTCGTTGGTTGTCTATATTTAGCAGATTTGGACTTTCCATACACACAAAATCACCATGGTGAATAGGAGTACATCCAGGGTATATGACAAACGATTGTGGAGTCATTATGGTTGTGATAGTGCTCTGGCCCTGCAATTTTCTGCTTGGTTCGAATCATGCTTTTGTTGCAATTTGCTGCCCGTCGTCTTACTTTCATTGAAGGTTGCAAGATGGTGTAAATAGTATCAGTTTATTGAACTGTCGGTAGTGGTGTTAATCAACACTTACAAAACTTGAACCGAGGCAACAGGATATACGTTGGTGGTGGTGCTACATTTCTTTGGCGACAAGTATATGGGTGTGGCAAGTCCAAGAATATTTATTTTGAGCAACTTGCATTGTCGTGCTATAGCTGAAACATTGCCCACAGCAATGTTAAACAACAAATTCCCTCACTAGCGATATGCAATTAGTACCTGCCTGGACTTTTATGAAGGTGAGGACACTGTCCTATATTCGGCAGCATTGTTATTTGCTGCCAAGTCAATTAAACTGACAATTTAATGAAGCGTGATGGTTTTCTCAAAAGTGTGTGCAAGCTGCTATCTGCAAATGGTCATGTGATCCAGGAAGAATATTGTATATTTGTTGATCATATGTTGCTCCTCCTACTGCTATAAACAAATGTGGTAATACAAATGTATAGTGTGTGGCCTTGGCTTTACATCACTTAATCTGGAGACTGAGGATGACTCTCGAAGAAGAGCAATCCCGGTTGCGGATGTTACATGTACTAAACGGGAACAAATTAAAGGGTATTGAATAATCCAGTTGTAAGCAGGTCAGCGTAGTAATACATCAAGATGGATGGCAGGGGTGTCACCGGTGGGGGGAGGGGGCCTTTGATGTAAAGCGTAGGGGGAAAATATAGCAATTCATGCCACCAGAACTGGGGTCTTTTTTCTGCATGTGGAGTAAATCTATATGGGAATAGAATATCTATTGTGGTTTTGGTTTTAGTGTACATGTATATGTTTCAGTCTTGCACTTTCTGATTCATGGTCTTTAACCCCACGGGTGTTGCCTCCTGTGGGTCATAAACTCATTAAAGGATACACCAAACGCAAAAAAAAACCAAGTGGATCTCATTCGAAAGATGAAGTTAGAATAAACTTATCTTGAAAATTTGGTAAAGATCTGATACACGGTTCGTTAGATATGAACACAAATTATTCAGCTACTCTCAGTCGCGCTTAGGCTGATAGTATAGGCAATGAACTCGGTGGACTCCGAAAGCCGGATGTGACGTCGTTGAATGTAGCCGTACACTCTCAGGGTTAATGTTGTCTTCGTGGGATATGTTATAGTATGAGGGTTTTTTCCCTCCGGGTTGTGATAACTAAATTTACAATGCTATAAACATCAAAATATACCCTTTAAAATACGAGATCCATTAAGAAGAAATCGAACCTCAGTATTTACCTTCATTCGCATCGCTTACAGAAATATCTTGTTCTTACTCCTGTCCATATAAAACTCTAAGAATCTTTTGTTCTAATAAGAGCATTGTATATACACTGCCGGGCAAAAGAAACGAAACCAAGATGTTGAGAGACTACTGAATACATTCACAATTACGTTTGATATGCAAGAGATATCCCTTCGAGATTAGGATGTTTTATTAGGAAGGATTCAGTTTGCATTATTAAATAGACTCCTTACAAGTCCATCTCAAAGCGATTTCTCGTACCCTGCATAAAACATTACTCTTCGCGGCATGACAGGCTGCTCAAGGGTATTTACATGGTTAGAGTCACAAAAACCGATGTAAATTAGATGTAAAGTTATATCCACAAGGGAGTGATTGAATATTTGATTTGTATTCGAGAGTAGACAAAGGCATTAAACATGCTATATACTTTATACATCAATCAGGGTATGTACATATACTGACGTCCAAAAGAAAGTATACCAAGATTTGGAGAGACTACTGAATAAATTCACAATTACGTTGGATATGCAAGAGATATCCCTTCGAGATTAGGAAGTTTTATCAACGACATGATGTCAATC
>JAUELE010141553.1:0-14111 GCA_031471655.1 Diodora aspera
TACGACAAGCATTGGGTTACTGAGGCCCTATTCTATCTAAGTGACACCACGTCACTCCCCAGAAGCCCCACGGGGTTCGAAAGTAAGAGAAGAGAAAGTGAAAGATCTCCATTTTAGTCGCCTTGTACGACAAGCATTGGGTTACTGAGGTCCTACTCTATCTAAGTGACACCACGGATTCCAAGTAAAGAATGAAAACTATTAATTACAGAATAACATTCAGCAAAAAGTTTAAAAAGTTGTGGGAAAATGATATGGTTTTGCTAAACATGAACGAAATGTGACTTTGAATGACAGATAAATGAAGGGGCACTTCTAATCCAAGATAACATGAGACATGCAGTTGCACTTGACATTAAAAAAACATTTAACAGATTAAGCCAAATCTAAAATGAATTGACCAACAGTTAAAAAGTTCAATAAACATAATGAAAACCTGTAAATTGGTGACACACTAAATTCCTGAAAATATTGTCTCGAATCAAAATTTTTCCGTCTAATTATTTTACCCTTTCGAATATGTAAGCTCAGGAAAGTGGGCCAAAATGACAATAGATTCAATGTATTGGATCTGCCCCAAAAGGCTGAAAAAAAGGCCTCTGTGTGTGTCCCTATGTTTAGCCTATTCATGTACTTTGGCAACATGCTAAAAGGGTAAAATGACACTGGGTTATTTTGCCAATTATTGCACATCAAAGTAGTGCTCTTTATTCTTTAATGCTTCTCCCAAAACTTTACAGTTTTGACTACTGCAAGGATTGCAATGTTGCAAGGTCCCTGTTGTAAATCAGACATTCCTTTGTAATGACCGTCTAAAACACTAGAACTAGATTAACTTTAATTTATTACCTTTACATACATTTGACAGAACTGTCATTTCAGGCAGAATGACAACATTCCTGTTGCATCAAGATTATACATCTGTCTCCATTACTCATGCAACTCGGCACATTTGGATTAACGCAAGCTGGCAAGAGGAAGGGAGATATATCACTAAATGTGAGTTGCCTACCATTTCAGAGTCAGTTGTCATGTACCTACACTCGTTCAGACAGGCTTCCCCACTGTACAATGACAGATGGGTACCTCTCTCCTCATTCATTTCAACATGACAAACAAGACAGTATCAATCACTATAATGTCACTTATTTAATACAGGATAATTGAAAATAATTATCTATTGACACTTTTGCTGTTTAGTCCGACGGGCTCATTCGCAGAGATGTCTGGGCTGACATATGTAACAACAAACAACTGTGTACATAGATCAAACTGTAATGAAACAAGAATTTACTCTTTTTAAATGGGAAAACTCTCCAGCCAATACAAGAAAAGGAAGGATGGACCAGAGAGAAAATCCATTGCCCTCAAAGACATAAAAAATATGTAGTTTTGCAGGAATTTTTAATCAACACAGCATCAGACTCTGGCATATATGAACTAAATTGTGACTTACAACTAAAATTCGGGAATTTTAATCCATAAACTACTTTTGTTCAAAGCAATTTCAGGAGTGATATGATATGGGTGGAGAGAAGAGAGGGAGTGGTGTCCTTGGATTTACCATTGTGTTTTCAGCAATTTTTAGCTACTCTCCTACATCACTATGATCAGAACACCAAATCTAGACCTGGATAAGTTTAAACCCACTATAACCAGCAAGAATAACAGACAACAAACCTGGCATCACACCAAGGTGTTGTTCTGTTTCCCATTTTTATTGTAAAAAGTTTTGTTCCTATGTAGAAATTCAGGGGAATACAGGCACGAGTCAAGGTCCCCTCCTGCAGTGCACTATACTAAGAGACATTACATACAATGCGAGCTGTGATTTGACTACCAATGAAAACATGAAAGATTTGAAGGCCATCTTGGTTACCTGATACTCATATTCTTCTCAGTTCCCATTCAACTCACTTAAAAAATGCACACATAACATCTGTTTTACTCATTTATCATGCACAATGTAAAATGAGTGAGTGATTTAGAGTTTTACATGGTTTCTGGCAATCTTTCAGCCACATCAGCTCGGTCTCATCAACATCATGTTGATGTCGGGGCTTCTATCTCTCAGGGCTGCAAGAGAGGTTCGCTGGCGGGACTTGAACCACAACCACCAAGGCTGGCAGATAGCTGGGCCGACTTGCTAACTCCTGCGCCATCCCGCATCCCTTCAGAATGTGTCTTCAATGGGAGAATAGCAAGTCAGTCTCTCCTTGTTCCGAAGTGGTGTTTAAGTGTTTTCACTCATACTCATCCATCAGGGAAGAGGTAAATCTTAGGTAAATACATCTTCCTAAATAAATATTTAATCTGAAAATATCATAAAATCACAGGTTTGGATAACACTGTACACATATTCAGTATCATTCCCACTCGAATAACAGTCATCTGAGACACAGACACTGGCTTTCAAGATAATAAAAAAATTCAAACTTCCATCTCACCTTTTTCTGCAGATCAAACAAGATTGAGCCAAAAGAATTCATGATATTTAAAGATTTATGACAATCTGTCAAAATCACTGATCAAAAAGATCAATAGCTTACATGTTTCACCCCATCAAATCACCTAGCTTTCGACTGGTAATGGCAGCTTTTCTCTTTCCATATCCCTTATCAGTCAAGCTGAGGAGGACAGGCTAAACACATTCAACTGGAGAAATTTCTTAATTATTTTAGCAAAATGGACAATTTTAAATAATTTATGTGTTAAGATCCACCTTTCTTTGTTAGCAGCTCATGTCAGTTATGATGCTCTTCTGTTTCATAAGCAGCTGCAGCCATTCATCATTAATGAGACAAGCTCCTCTCTTTACTGATGTTAAGGTTACACGCAACTCTTTTTCACGCACAAATGAATGTTTTGTAAACATTGCACCATATGGCAATGTCACATTATCATCCTTTCGATCTTCCATTATATTTGAAATTGAGTTAGTTACAGCAGTATTAGCATGGATTTCAGCAGTCTTTCAGTCATTCAATCATGAATGCACCATTTCTTGGCAGAATTGTCCACCAGTTGACAAGTACCGGTAAGATTCAAACCAATGGTCATTAATGTCGACACAAGGGGCACCTGCCCATACTAATATCAGGAACGTTGTCAAATTTCAACCAGTTCAATATTTCAACCACATGTACTTCAAGACCAAATTGCTGGAAATATATTTCGCTACTGCTATGTTCTTCTCATTATTCTTGTCAGAAAATTATTTTTCAAACAATAATAACAAGAAGAATGCATCAGTAGCTAACTTTATTTCAAATGAGCCCCAAATAAGTCTGTGTGGTCAAAATATTAAGCTGGTTGAAATTTGACAACGTTCCTCTACTTAGTAAAATACTACTTGACTAAATACAAGGTCTTGTCACCTGTATGCTCTTTGGACATCACAGTATTGGCTAGACAGTCCTCACTAGGTCTTTAATTAGGATCAGTTGTCCAGTAAGTTCAGGTTCAGTTCTATCTAGAAATCCAGGGCATATATGACCACTCCCCCCCCCCCCAAGCAACCATCCATCATATATGCCCTTGAATCACTCCTATTTACGACGATCGTTTTGTGAGTATGAGACGGTTATAGACAACCAGTGAAATGATGCATTAACGGCACAAAAGGAATTAGCAAGAACTTTTGATAAATTTCAACATGTAAGGTCTTGCCGAGTGTCAGGAGAGATGCTCCACATGATTGGACACAAGATTTTGCTTTTTAAGCTTCACTGATTGGTGAAATTAAGTGATGATTAAGAAACTGGACTGGTCAGTTTAGACACTTGCAGTCAACCTAGTGACCTCTCCGATTGCAAAGAACCTCTCAGTTAAGAATCAACATCAGTGATGCTAAATCAGCATTCACTATGCCTAGGCAGACTGTCTTCTTTGGATATCAGCTCCTAACCAGTCCACTGTCAACATTGTAATGGACTTGAGGGCACAGACATTAAACATTTGCTACTGGACTAATTACTAGTATGTCTGAACAAAACTGGCCGTGTCATTTCTTGTACTGTAAAGATAATATTCCTTTCCGACCGTCCCAAGTCCCAAAGTTTAGATTTTCATTACAATTTAACAAGATTTAAAAGACTTGACAGAATTGTAAATTACTTACAATGGTGGACAGGGCTGTTGAAATATCACGTTTTCTAACTGGTACCTGGACAAGGAAACTGAATTCTTTTTTATTTGTCCTGACAAAAACTTACTTGTCCAAGTATTTCCAAAAACAGATTCTACCATTTATTTTGTATATTTTGAGAATTTGATCTTTGAATTCTTACTTGTCCACAGGGTACTAGACAAATAAATTTCACTTGTCCAACGGTGTGTTGTACCGGATCGAAAAAGTTGAAACTTGCATTTTGACAGCCCTGTTAGACATTTACTACTGGCTGATGCATGTGTTATCATTGAGTAATGAGTGAGTGAGTGATCTTTGACTACATATGGCTTCACAACATTCTTTCAGACATATCACCACAATGTATAGGCTTTATTTCCACGCTGATACTGATGAGGTTCAAACTCAGTTAGTAGGGTTGACAGATTATCAAGCCCAGACACTACCACTAATCTATTCCACATCCTGATCCCCTTGGAGGAAAATAATCTAAATTCTAAAATCACACCCATTCATAACCATCGCTTTATTGTAAGTCTGAAGCAGCAAACATAAGTGTTCCAAGCTGATACTGATGAGGTTCAAACTCAGTCAGTAGGGTTGACAGATTATCAAGCCCAGACACTACCACTAATCTATTTCTCATCCTGATCCCCTTGGAGGGAAATAATCTAAATTCTAAAATCACACCCATTCATAACCATCGCTTTATTGTAAGTCTGAAACAGCAAACATAAGTGACTGAAAAGTAAGCTGACCCATCCAAGAATCAAACCTAGAACCATTAAGGTTACTAGAATTACTAGGCTTGGGCACTGTCAATATACAAAAGGGAGGGAAGGATATAAACTTACACTCAGACATACATATGACTTCATTAGAAGCTAAAAAAGCATGCCAACATGACACAAAGTGCGAGTGAATCACAGGTTCCAACTCAAGAGCTCCTCCTGTATCGAATACCCCCCAGATGTTCCCAAGTCTACACCTACTCCCAGTTCCAAACTGTGTGCCATCAAAAACAACATTTCTTTCTATTACCCAGATCCATGTTCTGCATGTCGTCTCAATATCCCTGCTTACAATGTACCAAAATAATAAGCATGATTGCTCACAAAATCTCGCTGAAGTTTCTCACACAAAAAAATATGATCTTCCTGAAAATGAAAATCTGTACGGTCCACATGTTTCCAACATGTACATCCAACACAGTATCCCATCACACAACAGAGCAGGCATGCATCAGGATTATTTCAGTGATCATCCAGGTCCAGGCTATACATTCAAATATGCTGAACCAGAGCTGCCAACCTGTACACTTTTGGCGTCTTCCGAATGATTGTATGTCATCAAATACGCCAATACTGGTATTGTTTTTGAAGTGAAAAAGTTTGAATTGTTATATTTTGTAAAAATACTCATTTTCATGAAAAAATATTCATTTTCATGTCAAAATATTCTTTTTCAAACCATTATGTATGCTGTTTTACAATAACAGGTCGGCAGCTCTGCTGAACAAATAATCTATTTCAGATAGGAAATGGCAGATGTGTTATGATAGTGATGATGAAATTTTAAAAGTAAATTCGCATAGATGATTCAATACAATGGTCTAAAATTGAATTTGGAGAATAAAACGTTTATATTCTTCCAGTCAATTTTTATTAGATGTTGCCACCATTGAAAGAAAAGGTTGATTTGAATTAATGTTTTACATACAATCTTTCAGCCATAAGGCAATGTGAATTGTGAGGAAAAGGCAGAAAATGGGAATAAAAGGAAAAAGATAATTCACAACAAAAAATTGACAGAAAGAGTGAGTGAGTGAAATGGATTTTTACATTGCAGGGGGCAATATTTCAGCCATAGTGCAATGTGATGATGTGCAATTAGAGCAGGGGTAGAAATAAGGGAAAAAACACACAGGACATTTGTCCTGTAAGGGATTGAAGCTTACAGGACAAATCAATATTTACAGGACACACACGATTGTTCCAGGACACATGACAACCTGGCTAGTTACTACTTTGCAGTACAGTATAAACGCAACATACTTTAAACTATATGCGTTTTTTTTTTATTTTCAAAACTTAACAGCAACACCATAGCGTCCTCTCAATGCACGTAATGAAACACAACACTCGAGCCAAAACGTTTAAACACGATATGGCTACGGAAATGCACGAAATTGTTCGAATTGGAACGTTGGAGAAATGCACTCGGAACAATTCATGATTAATCGTCAGGTAACCATAAATCCATCACGAATGTCGCAAAGGCGGAAGTCAAAAACTGTCAAACGAAACACATGTAAATAATTACTGGTCAGATGGAATGATGTCGTTATAATATGAGACGGACAAATAGTGATTTTAGGCGGACAGGGCCATCACTTAAACCTTATTTCGACCCCTGTAGAGGCACATCAGGAAAAGGGACAACACAGGATCGATAGTAAGAAAGAGAAAGCAAAATATCCCTATTTTAGTCACTTTGTAAGACAGTCATTGGGCTACTGAGGCCCTATTTTATCCAAGCGACACCACGTCACTCCCGGGAAGCCCCAAGGGGTTTGACACAGAGAAAAGTGACAGCAAAAGATCCAAATTTTAGTTGCCTTGTACAACAAACATTTGGTTACTAGGGCCCAATCTTTTCTGAATGACACAACATCGCTCCCCAAAAGACCCATGGAATGAGGGAAGACAAATATTGTGCAACAAATATAGGAATACTGGGGCCCAGTTTTTTCTGTATGACACAACTTCCCTTCCCAGAAGACAAATATTGTACACAAATATTGGAAAACTCTTTCCAAGTGACACAACATCCATCCCCAGAATAAGGGCAGACAGTGTCATTCCTTTTGGAAATATATAACTCTTCACTGTGTAAAGACCAAATTGGAAGGAAATGCCACTTTCTATTTCTGGACTTCTGGTCCTTACAAAAGTCCCATCAACAAAGTTAAATTGAATACCGGTATGTAGATCTTAGAAGACTTTATGAACTGGCTCTTAAATCTGTTCATACAAAGGTGAAGCAGTTTGTTCATGGATAAGTGGTATTAAATGTTTGAATCTTTATCAAGATCAGTAATGCTTCCTGTCATCTAATATAAATCATCTTTATAATATTCAGAAATCGGTTCTTACTTGTCCTTTGTTTGTGAAATTTTCAAAATAGATTGTTTGTTAAGTTAAACTTATATAGCAGCCAATTTGAACTTTCGTACATTTAAAAATAAAATTAAATATTTAAAATGAAGAAGACAACAAAATAAATTTCGAAGAGGAGAAATGCAATTTTGTGTTACACTCCTTTAAATATTCCATCTTTTAGGAAACGAGAAAATACACTGCATAGTTGAATTAGGAGATAATCATATTGTGTTTTCAGTGGTTATCGGTGATTCGAACGCCACTAACTTCACATTTAAAACCTCGCAATGGGTGAGTGAGTGAAATGGATTTTTACATTGCAGAGGGCAATATTTAAGCCATAGTGCAATGTGATGTGCAAGAGGCACATCAAGAAAAGGGACAACACAGGATCGATAGTAAGAAAGAAAGCAAAAGATCCCCATTTTAGACTGCTCTTAAGACAAGCATGAGGATACTGGGGTCCTATTGTTTCTGGTGTTGGAGCGACACCCCCGGGCACCCCACAGGGTGCATGAGTTTTGAATTTCAGAGAGGTAACCATTCGTCATGATTAGCCAAATTTGTGAAAATTTAAAAGACGACTGACTTCGTATCCAAACAATTACCATCAAAAGGAAAAAAGAAACAAATTCCCAATGTTTCCCCAATTTTTAATCTAATATAATTAGTATGTCATTACTATAGCGTGTTAATGTGCACACAAAAATGAATTACATAATTCCAGCACAAAGTCCAAATACAAATAACATGAAAGCCCATCAAAGTTGCTATAAATGATGCTTGAACAAAACTCTGATCCCAAAAACCTAGGTCAAAGGTAAGTCAAAACCTGGGTAATCATAAAAGTTGAACTTGTTATTCTGGATATGGATTCCAAAATGGTTTTCATGCAGGTGCAGATCATGCATTACTTATGAGCGTGCAATATGGTATCAGATGTAAGCTTATAATGCTTAGTTTACCTACTTCATTCATTCAGTGAAAATAAGAATGAATTTTTAAAGTTAGTTTCAGACAAACTTTGTTGTAAGCCGTATATATCCCAGAGTACATGAGCTAAAACTGAATTCATGTCTACACAATTTGATACAAGATCATAATGTGCTCCTGCAAACCTTCAGAAAAATATTCTGTAACTCATAACAATGCTGATTGCATCCCGCTTGTGCCTTTGGGCATAAATGTATTTCAAACCTGTTGTTTTAAAGAAAGATATCGTTAAAATGCAGCACAGCTTTATGGAGTTGTCTGCCTGGAGGTGAAGAACATATTTGTCCGAAGTCTGCAGCCAATGTTGTTTGTCAAGGGAAAAATAATTGCAAACTGATGAACACAAATTTTGAAATGAATAAAAAGAAAGTTTAAATGTATTATGAATGTGTTTTCTTTCATGAATCAAATATTTTATCATTTTGATTTTGATGACATCAGACAAAAAAAATTAACGAATAGCAGCTTCCCATGTTAAAGTTATTAATAACAATAATAAAAACAACATACATACAGGGGTCCTTTAAACCATTTCATATCTTACAGGCTTACAGTATTTTAACAATATTTTGAAGGTTTATTTAAAAGATATATCAGAATAACGTTTTCTGTGCCTCTTTCCACAGATGAGGGGAGACAATTCATATATATTAGGGGACAGGTAATTATGTCTAAATGACCCCAAACATGCAAGTTAAGAGAGCAAAATCAATATTTGTGTTGAATTAGTTAACAAAACAAACAAAATAGTAATGTTAGTGAACAAAACAAACATTAATAAGGTTAGCCGACAACATTTTAAAGAGGAGCATTTATATTTCCTAAGCACCAACTATATCCATATACCTCAAGAGTTGTCTCCCTTCACAATAAAATAAATCCCATTCCCTTCCAGTGATGACTTTATCATGCATACATACCCACTCCTGAACAAAATATGTGGTAAGTGTGTTCTAAATATGTAAAGCAGAAAAGAATACTTCCTAAAATAGTTACTCATGCTCGGCATGCAGGGTAAGTATTGCTCAATGCACGTTTCAAGTTTGATTTCATAATGAAAAGATGACACCCACTTTGACAACGACCTAACCCTCAAATTGCAAAGAACAAATTTCACTTCAATGTTATTTTTTGGTTCGTGCACAAAGCCGTCTTCAACAAACACAACTACAACAAGCCTCATCCAAAATTGCCAACAAAACTTTTCAATTTTGTGCACTAATGCCGAGGTCCTAGTAACATGCACAAATAAATACCAGCATTCACCATACCAGGATCGTACAGAATGTACACCACTCTTGACATACTACAACTATTTACCGGGGCTCTGTGTCGTTCCGTTTTGCCGATTCCACTGGGAGGAAGCTCGAAAACAAATAGGTCAAGTGAAAATAAAATACCGGAATTTCAGGCACAAACTTAAATTTTGAGCAAATCTAAAATTGTAAAATTTGAAGCAGGCATAAACCAAATTTTTGTCGAAAATAAAAACAGGTTTTAACTCAAAGATCAAGACAAGAAATCCTACAAACTATAAGGGTAGAACAAACTGGTTTAATTATCTATGAAATGTTTTGTACAGCTATTAGTAACAGTGCTGTAAGTGAAGCCTTAACACAATTAATAATCTTAGTTTAATACGTTAATAAAGCATAAAAGTTCTTTAATATTAAATACAGATTAAATATATAACTAAAATTATGAGAGACAGTAAACTGGTTACACAATGTTACACAAAATGCAATATCCAGTTAAACAAACCAGCTTCTTTCGTAAAAAGATGTATTAAAATACAAACTCAAGCTACTTCAGAGACTAAACCTTAAAACCTTAAAAATCATAACGTTTCAAAAATTATTTTTAGCACCCATGAAGAATTTAAATGAAGTCTTATCAGGACAAACTACTGATTCCGGAACTGTACTGACAAAAATCACCATCAGCAACTTACCTCGGAACTGTTGAAGATCTGAGGAGACAGGGATGTCAGACAGATGTAGAGTTGCTTTGTCGTTCTTATTGCCGTTCCATCGTATACGATTCAAGTAGCCATCCATTGTACTGACAACCAGTTCATCACGGACACTCAAACAGCTTCAAACAGAAGAAAATCATAAATCAGTACTGTAAGCAAGTTTCATAACATACAAAACATTTCCTTGAAGAAATTCGGCAGAAGAGGAGCATGTAAAACCATACATCATTCTGTTCCGATTTTTACTGGAAACTCCACCAGATATTACTACAGATGCTGATGGATTTCACACTCCTTTCAATGTATTATTGAGCGAGTGATTTCAGGTTTTACATGGTTTTCTGCAGTCTTTCAGTCACATCACCACAGTCTCATCAACATCACGTCGGTTTTGGGACTCCCGTCTCTCTGGGCTGAAAGAGTGAGTGAAATGGATTTGTACATTGCAGGGGGCAATATTTCAGCCATAGCGCAATCTGATGTGCAAGAGCACAAGAAAAGGGACAACACAGGATTGATAGTAAGAAAGAAAGCAAAAGATCCCCATTTTAGTCACCTTATACGACAAACATTGGGTTACTGAGGCCCTATTCTATCTAAGTGACGCCACATCACTCTCCGGATGCCCCACGGGGTCTGGGCTGAAAGAGGGTTTCCAGGGTGGGACTAAAACCACAACTGCCAAAGCTGGCATATTGCTGGATCGATGCACTAAGCACCGTGCCATCCCCCACCCCTTCAATGAATCAGCTTCACTAACATGTCCACATGAGGATTAACTAGGCGAACACAGCTATGAGGTCGTAAAGGAGTACCCAAGTACTTTTTGTTGAGTACCCAAGTCAGGGGTGTGGAAATACCAATTGTCTTCACTTGTCCACGGGCAAGTAAACAGCCGAAATCTACTTGTCCGCAGCCTAACTCCACTTGTCCAAATTTTAACAGCTTAAATAAAGCAGAAAACCTCATCTCAACCTTTAACTGTGTGTTTAAATCAAGCAACTTAAATGCTTGCACATGGAGAGGACGCAGTGACACTTGCAGGGGATCTAATACCCGCTGTAAGCACAGTTTTGTTGATTTATTTCAAAACGTAACTAAAATTTTGTACTTGTCCGCGGACGACTAGTGTGAAAAAATTAACTTGTCCGTATTCAAAATGTCCCGAGTCGGACGAGGCGGGCATAGTATTTCCACACCCCTGACCCAAGTACTTGTAATAGTTGTCTTTCTTCTTAGCAATGGTGGAAGACGAGCAATCAGTGGTTTATAAACATTTCAAAACAGAAGGCATCAGTCATGCCAGTGCCCTATAGACTGTCCAACCCTGATAGAACAGGTGAACAGTGCCCTATAGACTGTCTAACCCTGATAGAACAGGTGAACAGTGCCCTATAGACTGTCTAACCCTGATAGAACAGGTGAAATGCAGGAAATCAACAGGACAATAATGTTCCTGATCTGCCTTTCTGTCTAAAATTAGGGACCAAAATGTTGAACTGATCAAATCAGTTTTCCAGGCAGTTATTTTTGTATAGTCGGGGGTCAAATTTGCATTTGTCTTTGTCATCAGTTAAGGTCAATAATTAGAAATTTGAACTATAAAGTTTCATGTTTTCACTCTAAAAATAAAAACATTCACATTTCTGACATCTATATTCTCAAAATTTTCAGAAGCAATCTCTCAGACCTTAGCTTCACAACTCCAATGCTAGAACACTCTTCGATATTTTATACAGAGTATTTATTCACAAAGAGTACTCGAGTAGTAATGTTACAATGCTTTTATGTCCTATCAGCTAAAATATGTTAGATAAAATTGCTGGTATGGTTCTAGTTGTTTCCCAATTTCAAAAGTGTTGATAGACTTAGACACTTGGATCCATCAGTTCTACAAACACGCCACCGTTTTACATATATTTATTTAATAAAATAAAGAAAATATCACAGTGAGCACTCAGTCACGCCAAATCATTAAGGACCTCTCTCTCATGGCATGTTGAAGCTGTCCTAGTCCCTCTTATCTTGTCTCATGCCTACAGGTTAACACTCGGGACTAAGAGGATTTAAGTGTTTACATAATACTAGATCATTTCGATGACCTCTTAAAACACTGCAAGTTTTCTTAAATTTGTATAGGCTATTTGTGATCCTGACAGTCTATTGAGGCTTCGATTTTGAATGGAAACAAAGATTTTATTTATATTAAGGCCTAAATCTACAATAGTGAGTGAGTGAAATGGATTTTTATAATGCAGGGGGCAATATTTCAGCCATAGCGCAATGTGATGTGCAAGAGGCACATCAGGAAAAGGGACAACACAGGATCGATAGTAAGAAAGTGAAAGCAAAAGATCCCCATATTAGTCACCTTGTACGACAAGCATTGGGTTACTGAGGCCCTATTCTACACCCCGGAAGCCCCACGGGGTAAATCTACAATAGATAACAGTCAAACACCAAGACAATGTTTCCAGTTGAAAGTGGGTTTCACTTTGAAACCTAGTCTGTCTTCCAGACCCTAGAGCATACAAAGAAAATGGAGCCTGCCCAAGTCCAGATATTTAGCAAGTCTAGGAATTCTCAGGTCTAGGAATATCTCTGGGCTCCTTTTCTGATTTTATTATATTTTTTTTTGTATTATGAACATACTTTTGCATATTAAGCTTATTTCTGGGACTAAATGTTAGTCTATATGAAACCAGTCAGTGGACTTCAATCCAGTTGAAGAGAAAGACCTTTCCCAAATGTTTTATTGATTTCAACTGTTGAAACAAGTCAGAATTGAGGTGTTGTTTCACCTGGTCGGATGCTGAAAATACACCTGCCCTACAAAAACATGAATAACCTGTTCATATTGAGGCCAGATAGATAACACTAATAACAAAATAAATAATAAAATGTCCCTGCAGCTATTCTTCAAGGATATTTCGATCATGACAGCTCAACAGTATAATTGTCTAATGGTCGGTAGCCTGGAGTACGAAAAAAAAGACATTAAAGTGTTTGTTTCTCGACTTGGATATAACTGTTTGAGCTGAAGGCTACACATTCAACTCCTGAAAACACATTTAGGTAAAGGGCCTCTAATTTAATGAGGCGAAAGCACTTTCAAGGTTTACAGTCCATGTAAGATGGATGAGGTACGACCTTTCTGGCTTTGCAAACACATTTAGCAGAGCATCAATATTGTATGATGTCGCTTGCCTTGTGTTTGTCTATCTGGAGGAATATTTCTGCGTATGATTGTTTAGATATCAATATTTGGCTTGCAAGGAAACATCTTGGTGCACTCACGATTGTGTGATATATATATGTTGTCCAGTGTTTGTCTACCTAGGAACATCTTTGTATGTATGATGGATTGAATTCAAGTTTTGGCTTTGCAAAGGAACTTCTTGGTACATTCAGGATTGTGTGATGCACATGTGATTCTCACAGGAACAATCCTTCCTACTGGACATGCTAGTTCTATGTGTGATGCACAAAGTCAACCCCGTTTGACAGAAGATCATCTTTAAATGTGCAAGTTTAACCCGACCATCTTGAAACTAGACCAAACAAAATGGAGACACACACAAGCAATTTACTGCATTTTCCAATCAGACAGGACTAATTCTACCCAATTTTGACACCACTCAGGCCAAATTCTATCCAACTCTGATGGACACAGATTCCCATAATCCTCTACTCTGCCGTTATTGACCACACTTACCAAGATATCTTGTCAGACAGCTGCATGTGGGAAACACAGGATATTTTGAGTGCAGGTACGCTGTCACTATCCAGAATCCCATTGATGTTGTGGCGGGGTGTCCTCTTGGGTGACTTGTCAGGTGTCTTCTTAGGGGAT
>JAUELE010141663.1:274-14110 GCA_031471655.1 Diodora aspera
CCCCGGAGCATTTTTTCTCTTGCAAACTGTTTTATCTCATGGCATGAAACAATTTATTGTTTCTTAGATAATTGCAGACAGACAATTTATTTTAAAGGCACATCCAGGAATGTTGTTAAAGGTCTTCATATGCCGACCTCTATGGAATTGATAAGACCATGATAATAATCATTGAAATACAACGTTTCTGGAGACTCGATCATTCGATACTCTCGGTCGTTTTGTAACTGAAAACCATTCGAACATGTTTCTGGATTACTGATACACAAATGCAGTTGTTTTGGTTTCGCCAGTAAGGGCGACAATCGAAGGACGTTTTCACCGAATTGGCCTGCAAATGCGCCTAATGTCCTACAAGACGACACAGTTCCGAATGCTAAGTGCGTGTCAACAAAACGTAGAAATAGATCCGATTGCGATCATGACATCCGCCGAGTATAGCTTAATCAACATACCTTTCAAATCACCAACAAATCTATTAACATCCATTTAGAAAGTTAAGATTCCGCTCGTCTCGTGACAAGAAGAACTTATCAACTCATCGATGTGTCTGTCAAAACCTTTAAAGCAAATTGAAATATGTGGAAATAAAAGGTTGACACGGATATGAGATCGACATCTCAGTATTTCTCCGGCAAGTAGTACAAACTGTCACCGCAAGTACAACGCGAGAATAACACAAATACCCGTGTCGTCGCTTGTAGTGACATATTGTTAATGTAACCGGCGACATGAGAATACCCGCCGTGTTGCATAATAACTGCATCGTGATAGTTAACAGGGGCGGAACCAGGAAGTGGGTGGGAGGCACAACATAGGTCATGCAGGACCCACAGACACCTGTATCCGGGCTTTGTTAGGACCAGTTCTTCGAGATGGATTTGTTTGCGGGCATCGAGGTCATTGTTGTTATGATACTTGTCTTCTTATAGCAGATATACATGTAGACCATTATAATGAATCAGGACATGCCGTCAATATTGATGAACATCTTTTAGCTCGTGGTTTGTTTGAAATGAGCTGATGCTCTATCCTTCTGAACTTATGCTTCGCTGTCATGATCATCATCATCACCATCATCATCAACAGCCAGGATCATCATCATCATCATCATCATCATTATCAGCTAGGATCATCATTATCATACAGGATCATCATCATCATCGCCATCATCATCATCATCATCATCCAGGATCATCATCAACACCATCATCATCATCATCAGCCAGAATCACATCAAATGGGACGTAGGCCGTCGAACGGGGTCTACAGACAAGGTCCATACTCTCAATGTCTTATGGAAAGATAAAAACACGAATAATACACAAAAGATACAACATGTTTGTCAGTTTTACAGCCTCTTGAATAGCCTCATATATGTTGGGACCTTTATGCCATATACAAGCAAAAAATATGCATTCCGAACTTTCCAATAGAGACTTGAAAATATTCGTAAATCGTCGGGAAACATTACACTTGCAAATGAATGCATTCGGATCGTATTCAGAAAGCATTCAGAACCATTCTTCCCTACACCCTCAGAGAAAGGTTCGGAAAGGGACTGGCTGTTTGTAGAACATAAATCCGTCTGCATCAGCCGGCGCTGAGGGAATACGCCGTTATTTGATTATTTATCAGTCATTTGTTTCACACACAAAGCACCAAGCCTATTTCAACGTTCGAGAGCATGTATAATCCAACATACCTGGATGCAATAAGTGACGTACGAGTCTGAGCAGACCTACAGGTAAGCTGCGTACTAGTATTTGCGTAATAATATTCAAACAATATTTGAATACTCAATTGATTTTGCGCTGTTTGCGTAAAACACTCAATTAAAACAATAAAAAACCCATCGTGTTACAGATCCATGCGTAAATTCATATATCGCTATGTACACAGTTCTGTCTGGATAAACGAGTATCGATAAATAGAGCAGACAATGCACTGAAACTACCCAGACCTCTTTTAATTAGATTGAAAACATACCACTGTGGAGAGTTCCCTGTTATCTGCAACTGCGCGTGGACTGTGGCGCTTCCTTTCTCATCGAATATTCACAGCTGAGAACCTGCGTTGGTAGTCTCGGTTCCAGCCAGCTTGGCAGACTTACAACTAAATACATTTTTTGCGTATGTAACACTACTTTTAGTCTTTGCAAATTAATTTTGTTGACTTGTAAATTTACACAATATAAAATTAAAAGTGTTTTTTTCCAGTTATACCGTGTAGTTGAGTTATACACTCTTCACAAAAAGTAGGGGATATTGAAATTTTTAAAATACAAAACGTTCAGCACGTGGAAATACCGAACACGTGACAGGGGTGCATATTCGAATATGACACTTTAGAGAAAGTTCATCTATTCACTTTTGATCGAGATTTTGTTTAATTCTGATAGCTCTGACTGTTATCCTGTGTTGAGTTTGTTTATCTGAGACATCCTTTGAGTGTTTTTTTTTTGCAATGCGGCTTCTTCAACGTGCTGAACGTCTACGAGCAATTGGTAAGCTAGAAACTGGCAGCCGTCAGTCTGAGATTGCCAATTTCTTAAATGTTTCCCAGTCTGTGATTAGCAGATTATGGAGCAGGTATCACCAAATCCAAATGTTGATGATCGACGTCGTTCGGGGCGTTCACAGTCAACAACGAGAGTCCGGGATAGGTTGATTCGTACCAAGGCTGTGAGAAATCGCACTCAAACAGCAAATCAGATTGCTGCAAACCTACACCAGGCTACTGGTGTCGGCGTGACACGTCAGACGATTAAAAATCTACACGATTCCCATCTTCATGCTAGACGGTCTCGTGTAGTGCTGCCATTGACTAACAACCACATTGCCAATAGACGCGAATGGTGTACACAACGCAGGAACTGGGGAAATCGTCAGTGGTCATGTGTTATATTCTCAGAGGAGTCCCGGTACACTTTAGACTTCCTTGATAGGCGTGGTCGCATCTGGAACGCCATGCCAGTGTTGATCTGAGGAAGCATGACAGATTCGGTGGTGGGTCTGTTACGGCGCGGGGTGGGATCACCAGGACTAACCGGACCCCACTCCATATCGTGCAAGGAAAAGTCACTGGCCAGTACTATCGCGACAACATACTGACACCCTATGTTGTGTCGTTTGCACCACGTTGAGGGCGCCGTTTTGTCTTTCAGAACGACAACGCCCGTGCTCGCCGTGCAAGAATAGTCAATAACTACCGTCAACGGCACAATATCCATAGGATGCACTGGCCAGCAATGAGACCTGACCTTTCCGCCATTGAAAATGTCTGGGACATCTTGGGCCACCAGCCACGTTAGATGAATTGGCCAGGCGTTGGTGAAAGAATGGGACAAGGCTTAGCGCAAAATCAGTTGTCAGAGGCAATACAACACGGTTTAAAGCAAAACCAGTTGTCAGAAAGCAACATAACAAGGCTTAAAGCAAAAGCAGTTGTAAGAATGCAATATAACAAGGTCTAGAGCAAAACCAGTTGCCAGAAAGCAACATAACATGGTTTTACGCAAAATCAGTTCCCAGAAAGCGATATGACAAGGTTTTATTCAAATTCAGTTGTCAAAAAGC
The DNA here is from genome assembly GCA_031471655.1 of Diodora aspera. Classification (NCBI taxonomy): domain Eukaryota; kingdom Metazoa; phylum Mollusca; class Gastropoda; order Lepetellida; family Fissurellidae; genus Diodora; species Diodora aspera. The sequence goes on from JAUELE010141663.1 coordinate 3,853, forward strand.
AATGTAAGAAGGCTAATATATATAAAAATTGCCGGAAATGAACATAACAAGGCTGGCATCAAAATTAGCCGTTGCCAGAAATCAATATAACCAGGCTAAATGGTTAGTAGTGCGACTCTGACTCCTACGCCGTGAACACCGGGATATCTGATCGCTTTTTAAGACACGCACAGCTATATTTACTTACCTATTTATCCTAACTTATTTACTTACTTGTGAGACGGATTCGCCTGGGAACTACAAGAGTTCGCTTGCCCTGGAAATGCAATGTAATCTCGTTGCCAGATCAATGAAATTCGGTATACTGATGAAAGGTGTGGACTTATCATATCAACACACGTGTCATTCCAAGTGGCTTTCATGTGACTACCGAGATTTATTGAAGTAAATCGCCACTCTTGTATCTACTTCAGAATGGTCAAAGTTCGTCCGATTTTAGATTGGGTATATCCAGGTATACACATAACGTAAAAACAAATATAATTATGGACTCATGAGTGTCTCAAGGTTGTTTTGAAATATTATTGTCAGTCATCATATAAGTAGGATGACGTGGCTTTCCTGGCATCCACAAGCCCAGAGAATGAAAAGAGACTAGATTGACGAAGGAGAGATCTTTGGTAGTTTATAGGCAATTATATGAAATAAATTGTCATTCGTCGCCGATGTGGCCTCCCTTCGGAAGGCAAAAAGCGATGTAATATCAGCTGACTTTTAACTGAAAATAAATGTCATTGAGATGAAATTAGTGTATTAACATAGAAAACAGATGCACCATAGTTGCACTGACTTAGGGCAATGGTTCTCAACATAGGACAGTGGTTCCGGTTGGGTTTACCACACGCTTTGTGTGTCTCATAGTCAAACTTAAGCAAAGTAAATTACTAGTATACAATTTGAAAATTAACACAATGACCATAGAGGAAAACAGAGTGGATCGAGGCTGAGGGGAGCACAGACGGTCTGGGATTTTAGAAGAAAGGGGAACGGGTGCGAATGCGATCAAAACCTAGTTGAAACTGTGCTAGGGGTGCGAGGAAAGGGGGGGGGGTACTAGGCGGAGTAACGAGAAGCAACAGAGGTTGACAAGTCAGGATTTAGGGTAGCAAAGGTAATAAAATAAACTAATGTTCTACTGCAATATGTTTGTAAATCATGTATACCCAGAGGCTATACATGCATATACCTGTAGAATGAGTTCTGTGACTATCACATCTTGAATCCGCAATTTTGCGTCCTATCAGTGGATTTGGGTATTAAAATATTTGCGTTACGGTTGAATGTTTTGTCTCTGGTTGTCTTATATGGCAGCGGCCGTTTGATTTTTATTGAAGAAAAGTAAATAGTATATCGGCAATTATCTTTAAAACGAGATTGCCTCACACCATGACATACAAAACCTCCAGCACCCTAAAATCCAATAGTCGCTACCTAATGGAATAATATATCTGAATATGGAGACAACAACCTGCAATCTCATTTTCTGTAGTTTTGTGCCCTTACAAACGTAATTCCATCTCTGGTCACACCTGATATGGGTAGCTCTAGGATCATCTGATGTTACCATCTGTAACTTTGCGAAGCCATTCACCGCAGTCGGTGTCATTCGAGTTACATTTCAACATTTATTTTCATTAACATTTCAAGTGTTTGTCCAATAATGCCAAGTGATCAAAATTATTTCCCGCTGTTTCTATTTTTCTAGACATCTCCTTCGCTGGTTAGTATGACCGCCTAGTTAATTAAAGCACTCAACAGTCCAGTTCAGTTTCGCCAAAGAGAACTAAAGTAAGTGACCGAAGAATTTCTTAACGTCTATACACAATCTTACTGTAAATATATAATTACATTATTCTCTAAAGAATTTTGCAACTCAGAAGGTTAAAGTGAAGACGAGGCTAAACGGAAGTAAGAGCAGATAACTCAGAAAATGAGATTGAACAAACTTACCAAATATGAATAAATTACTAAATGTGTGCTTTGCAGTGTGCTATAGAGTTTTTATATTGACTTTTTCAACCTCCTACCTCTCTGGCGACACCGTTGGTAATTCTGCACTCAAATTATCGCTAGATACTTCAAAATATTTGACCTATTTATTAATTGGATTAAATTATTTAAAAAAACCGAGGTTATTGTTTCAAGCACATGCAGCGCCAAGTGCAGTTCAGTTCGGGACGGTTGATTTTCGATTCACGACGTGACTCCTTGTTTCCCAAATCAAAAGGATGGGAAGCCTCGAGTTTTGACTGGCGCCTTTGCATCGGGTTGTCAACATTATCCTCTCAAATCCAGAGGGATGAGGCCCTACTTGTTCTCCTGGTCTCAAGTTGGCCCTCAAGGGACCCCTAGCAGACCTCTGTGACTGACTGAAATGTTAAACAAGTCCGTCCAGCGTGCGCGAGGGCAAGCCAACTAGTTTCTGTTAAATAGACTTCCATTTTGCCTTGGTCCAGAGGGCGGCTGCCACTCACGTGAGAAATTCCGCGAGATCGCGATATTTGAAGCATGGCCGGCCATCGTTTGATCCCCGCAAAGGGAAAACGGCGGTATTATTTGTACACATTCTCTGTGAATGAATATTATGGTTAGCAACCTCGTGCCAGAGCAAACCTAGCTGATAGCAACTGTTTGAACCCTGGATGATAAAACCGAGACAAAACCCGGCGTTGAAAACTCCTCACAAACTGACTGACAAATCTACAGCACGCCGTTACCGACGTTTATATATATAGTTTGTTATTGTCAAAAGTGTCGACATGTCGCCTCGAAAACGTCGAGTACACGCCGTGCCAGCTTCAGCCAAACTCGCTCCCAAGTTGAATGCATATATAGATCTATACTCTTCAAGTAGTCCAAAGAGCGTTCACAACAGTTTCTAACCAACTAACTACTATTGAAGCAAACAGACACGTAAAAATAAATAAATAAAAAATAAAATAAATGTAGCTGTAGGTTTATATCTACTACAACTGCTTCAGTGAATTCATTTATAAATAATACAAGCAAACATAGACGGGGGGAGCAACAAACAAATTGGGGGGGGGGGGCGTTGTGACGCAAGGGTCATATGGAGGCTCTCATGACATTTGAAGCAGACATGCAGATCTACTTCAAAACATTAAATTTCAATACTAAAACTCCATGTACATGTACGTTGTCAAAAGTAGGGGAGCGCTCAACTCCCTCCTTGAAAAAAGGAGGTTATCAGAAAAAATACCTCTGAGAACAACGGATATAATCGGACTATGTGCTATATTCAGCTATATCATCACCCGCCGTGTCAGTGACCGTTGATCGATGTGACATTTGACCCTATAAACGGAAACGGACCGGGCGAACGGACGGACGGACGAAGGTACGAACGTACGTACGTACGAACGTACGGGGGACATTGCAGCATCCCACGCTGACTTCGGCAGAGGATAACAATGAATGAACGAAGTGCTTCTGGTGTATAAAGTGGTACCACTGATTGTTTAGCATGCATACGTGCAAATAAATAAATAAACAAATAAGGCCATTCCCAGCACCGTTCGCCGTACTGCAGGAGAAGTACTGCAAGAAAACACTACCACACATTCTTCCTTCCAAATAAATAAAGAATTAAAATAATTTGACGTTTAAGTCATAAAAGAAAGGAATTTATGTTGTACATAAGTTACGTCAAAACTGATAAATGGGAAAAATAACACTACTGGAAACAAGTACACGAGTACCAAGCATGTGATCACCACAAACGCTAGACTCTTCATTTGTTATCAGTCTCAGACATGCGCAGTGGCGACCGGAACCTTGCCCATATGTCAGTTTTGCGGTTTTCGACTGTGTAAACTATCATCCCAAGCACAGCCAGGAATTACTTTTGGTGGAGGAAAATTAGGAAACGTCGGTTCGGGCTACTTTTTCAATCCGTCATGGTCGCGGTTATTCACATGTGTCTGAGGTTGAAAACATTAATCACGTCTTCTGCGTATCCGTGCTATTTGTTCTGAATATGTTAATTAAAATGGGCATATCAAACATGTCTGTCATCAGCATACTGCTCATTATTACCCTCCGCCTAATGAGGTTAGGGGGGGAATATAGAAACAGTCTCTGTCCGTCTGTTCGGAAGTCCGTCACAACAGCTTTATACCGCCCATTGCTGAGAGACTATTGACATGTCCGCATAAAACGTGGTACCTACGCCAGCCATATGGACCTTTACTATTTTGAATTCTCTACCTTGCCGTTTCCATGGAGAATGTTTCCGAAAAAGTGCCATATCAAGGAAACTATCGTGTCAAAGATCGTAGGGTCAAAAGTCACATGGATCAAAGCAAGCTCTACACAGATGTAGTGGGTGCTGTGCAGACGATGCGCTGCGAGAAGTTAGGGATTAAAATTAAGCGGGGGATATGGATGACTATGTCCGCTTGTTGATATACACCTCCATCTCTACAGAAATGCGATCGAATTTAACCTTTTCCATTATGACACATACTGAATGACTTTCCAAAAAGAAGTAGATTTGTCGGTTTTCGGAAATACCAAAACGTATTAGCACATACGCATTACGTTTTGACCAATCAGAGTGCTTGATTTCCCTTTCACCAAATCGCTTGGTGACGACTTGGTTCACGGTATAAAAATCACGTGGCCAGAAACAGGCTACAATGTTGAACACATGCGCTAAGACAGATGGTTCACGGCATCCAATACTTGGCAATGGTCCTATACTAAACACCTTATTCTTTTCGTTACATGTCGGTAATTTCCGGTGACATTCAGGTGAATTGGAGATTGAGTTATATGACGCAGATGGTCGCTCTACATGCAGTTTCATTCATGAACATGGAGAGCGTGGGCATATTAAAATACGTACCTGTTTACATATGAATGAAATATTTCCCTACCTAGTTCTTACCCTGATACTCCGCCGGGTTGACTTGTAAACCTTGTATACCCATCTGACCGGCAAACGCGGCCATGTAAATAAAATTAACACCCGTTTGAAGGGAAAGTTGGTTCGTTGGCAGTCCTGGCCCACATTGGTCCCTACATGCGAATGGACACACGACCGACGTGGTCGGACTATAAACTGCTCCATACATGTATGCATGTAGCATCTACTTCGGAAATTTGGTCTCTGCTACGCTCCTTGTTGACGTCAGATCCGGGCTAATCCAACAAATACCACAACCCGTGGAGAATTCCCAGAATGCTTGAAAGGTCTAAAATGAATCTGAAGCCAAACTGTGGAGCCGGTTCGCGGTTGCTTGTGACCGGATATTTGTATCAGTTCGGTACACTCGAAGTCTGGACAGAGAATTGCAAATGTGGCCGTGTGTAGATGCACGCACAAGAGTTAAACCTTTCCATCGAGACCACAATAATTTTGTTGTTATACTCCATCACTCTCTGTCTGACTATGCAAGTCTTGGCAATATGAACCGTCCTTTGAGGAAGATTGGCTCAGCTGTACGGGAGGGACTGAACCACATTAATGAGTAAGATTAACCATAACCTGAAGCAAGAATGTACGGAAGCCTTTTAGGACCACGGTAAACTTTTAAAAACGAACCACCTAACTTGAAATTTCAAGATACTAACTTGAAACTTCAAGATACTAACTTGAAATTTCAAGATACTAACGTTGAAAATTCAAGATGCTTACTTGATAATTCAATATACTAAGTTGAAAATTCAAGATACCAAGTTGAAAATTCAAGATATTATCTTGAAAATTGAAGGTACTTAGTTGAAAATTCAAGATATCCAAATTGCTAATGTTTGCTTTTCATTATCATGAATTTTCAACTTATTATCTTGAATTTTCAAGTTAGTATCTTGAATTTTCAAGTAAGTATCTTGAAATTTCAAGTAGGTATCTTGAATTTTCAAGGTAGTATCTTGAATTTTCAAGTAAGTATTTTGACATTTCAAGTAAGTATCTTGAATTTTCAAGTTAGTATCTTGAATTTTTCAAGTTAGGTAGTTCGTTTTAAAAAAATTTACCGTGGCCTTAAAAGGCTTCCGTAAACGTCTGGTCAAATAGCGTCTCGAAAACAATGAACGTCCGGCGTTTTACTATATATAAAAGTGGCCATGTTAAGTGATTTAAGTACTTGATCTATCAATTCCTTACGTGTCGGGAATTATACAAGACAATTAAAATGAATTTGCATCAAACTGAATTAAAAACAAAATAACTTTTTCAACAGCAATGGTAATGCATCAAAACCAGACATCAAATTTTAATGTTCATACTTTACGCCTAAATGACCCATGGGACACGAGGTGATCTGTCGAGCTGCGACAACGGACTCGTAAACATCCTACGTACACGTGTCACAAGTGCTGTCTTCCGCACACACGTCAGCTTGCTGGAGGTTGACACAAATCACGCAGAGAACTCGGACAGGGGACTTTATAAAAAAAGCATTTTTGGTAAGAGAATTTAAAGGGATGGGTCTGACTGTCCGTCATATTGTTCAACACAACGACATGTGTCAAAGATCGATTTAGCGACACATTCAATGTTTCAAATGTGAGAATTGCACCATCATAAATTTGTATCTTGTGATAAATAAATAAATCATACAATTAATTTGAAAGAGAATAATTTGGCATATAGCCTTGGCATTCTATCTATTAGACGAATGACATCTTGAGACGCCAAATTCCCACAAGAGCTGTACTGAAGTCAACTGGGTTGCTCGAGAGGGGTCAATCTTCCTGAATTGACGGTCCCTAGTGGGATTAATCAGATTCATATCAGGACTTTTTGCTTGTTATTGTAGCCTTGCCATACCCTACGGGACCAAGAAATCGTTCTCCGTTCTTGCTCGAATGTTGTCGTTTTGCCGCAAAAGGGTATCGCCACGAGCATCCTGTGAGAGATACACGCCCAGTAGTGTCAGTTATATGTGATGGGGACATACAGTGTCTTATTTTGAAAATTGCCTTGTAAGTCATTGGTTTGTTTGATTTAGTGGATAGTTTATATTGTATAACATTTGAATAATATATTTGGTATTGAGGCTTGTTTAAGATTCAAAGCCAGATTGTTTGGATGAGCCAGCTAGTGGTTACGTTGTTTAAGTCACCCGTATCATGACTGTGTTACGTCATGTTGAATGTTCGGTACAACTGAAGGAATATTATTGAAAATGAGTATCATATAAATGTTCAATACATACAGATTTACAGGAGAAATACCTTCGAAAGATATGTAACATTACTAGGGTATACAATTCTATAACTTCTTGCAGTCTACAGACCCTGTTATTTCAACAAATTCCTCTATATTTCAACATGCATACAGCATTACAGTTTCGATGTTCCTACACCCAGATTCCTTATATGCATGTTAATATGATGTGCTGTATTTATTTTTCATTATTCGTTTGTACGTGGGCATGAGACCTTTTTGCTGAAATAAACTGATTGACTTGAACTGAAGGAGTATCTCGGGACTTTGTAAACCCCGAATGCCTCTGTGAAGTGACGTTGTTATTTAGAAAGAATAGGGTCCAGTAACATAATGATTGCTGTACAAGACGACTGAAAACAGTTTTAATTTTTCTTCCAGTCGATTTCTCTGTTTTCTCCTTCGGCGTTCACCTTATGGGTGTTTTTCTGTCCATCTCTTTGCACTGCATTTTTCCACCTCCATGTGCAGCTTGCACATCTTGCACATCTTGTTGTGGGTTGGCTGCAATAGTGCTCTTGCAAGAGCATCTCAACAACTAGGGACTTTGAGTCTCATTCATTGTAAATGTCATCCGCATACCGACACATGCAAAATTCGACTTGGCTTACAGATATCTGTTGTTTGCCGCACTTGTTGCTCGCAATTTTTCAAGGTTACAATCACACGCGTCTTCCTGTGGCGGACGCAAACAGGGTGATCGTGCTACACGTGTCCTTGTACTTGCTGCCAAGCTTCCCTGGCCAGGCCGGTAGCACTTTGAGAGTGTTTGTTGTGGTTGTAAAGGTAAAAATGACCGGAATCCGGGGGATGAGAGGATTGTGTAATGCTATCTCGCCCAGCCTCGCCCACCTGGTGAAAGGGAGATCACCGAAACACAACCAGTGACATTTGGTTGGAAGGAGGGCAGGGCATTGTACCAAGCGACCTGCGAAACGCGCAAAAGTGAAGCGCAGTATACAGGAAAGAACGCAGTTTGTATCATTAAAAAATATATACAGTTTGTCTTAAACCCTCTTATCTTTTACAAAATATACATTTGGTGCTCTTATCGCTGTGATAGAGCTGACAAATTGCTGAAAACTACGTTAAATTCAATTAATATTTTGTTCCAAAATAATTGTTTTGTCATTGAAAACATATATGTATTCTCATGTTCACAATTGCACTTATAAATCTATCGAAGATTCGCAAAAATTTCAATACAAACGTCACGGTCGACTGTCTTTTTGAAGGTTTCATTTTTAGTAAGACTGCAAAAAAAGAGATTTCATTACTAACAAATTACTAATATGTATAACTAAGAAAAACACAAAGCACGACCCGTGGTAATGATTCAATTAGGGCCCTTCACTTTCGATGAGTATGTTAAGACTTGGAATTTATGTGCGCATATATAGGCCTTGCGAAGGGTATATTTCTTCTTAATGCAAAATATACATAATTATAGCATTAATTAAAATGACATAATACCAAATCAAGACAGGGGAGTCATTTAATAAGAGAAGCGTTTGCAAACTGTCTGAGCAATCTTGTAATATACATTGTTACGTTCTACTTTATATCGGTTATTGTGAATAGTGTACATGTATATATCTTGAACTGTCTGCCTTGCACGCAACAAGTGATCGTGGATAATCTGCAACAACGTCAAAAATTTACCGATGCTCTCAACAATTTCCGCGATCGTTCACAAGATAGTCAAAACATCCGGTCTGCATTCGGCATAACCTGTGACGTGTCACTATTTTTGTTCAACTATTTGATAATCTCCACGCTGCGACGTTAATGTTTAACGCAGACACTGTATGAGTCAATATCTGGTAGAACTGTAAGGAGTCTATTTAAAAATACAAAATGAATTTGCCTCAGTCTGCCAGGATAAATGGGATACGACGTAATTTTATTGACGCAAACACTTTTATAATGTCTAATCTACAGTACATGTTATTTATTTAACACAGAATGCTCCAAACATATGTCCTGCTTGGAAACACGTTTCCAACTTTAAACACTTCAACTAAAGTTTGTTAATTTTAAACCACTTGGAGGGGGTATATTTAGCCCTATAATTTAGCCTCGTTATGTCGTGATTATGAATGGGCTTTCGCAAAGACGGACGTGTTTTGGTGCATGTTCCCCGCCTTGTTCGTGTAAATAATTACGCTAGGTTCTTGCAATTTGAACAACACAGCTCAGTACATGGTACACTTACACTCAGTGTTTACAGTTCGATTTGACCGCGCCCGGAAATTAAATGATGCAACCATTCAGTTTTAGCCTAACATATGTTCCTGTCCAAATAAACATGCTCGCAAACGCGTTTTTTTACTGCCACAGGGCGATGTTGCAGGAGTACCAATTGTGTTTTTGTTACACCCCCGCTTCCTTGCATGCTTCGGCCAAAGAATGCCTCCTCAGTACATGACATCTAGGTGTATCTGTGTCGGGATCAAAGGTCAAATATTGGAGAATGTGTCAAATGTGAGGAATTTTCGCGTTCGTAACAACTTCGTCTCTTTCCGTCTACTTCCGGAACCGTCCGGAAGGCACGTACCTATATCTGCACGCCATGGTCGGATTTTGGCCTAAGATGTTTTCATTATAAGCTGCAAATTTACGGATATATACTGATGTCCAAAAGAAACTATACGAAGTATTTGAAATACAACTGAGGAAAGATGTTGCATGTGATACGAATTCAAGAGAGTGTTGTTGTAGCACGACGGAGCCAAATCACAATCCATGACAGCAGAGATGTCTATTGTACAGTGGCATAAAGCCACATGGGATGGGGAAAATTCAATCAATTATATCTGTACCGTTTCTTTTAGAAGTCAGTATATATATTTGTTTTTCATGGATCCCAAATGATGGAAAATGTATTACATTTGAAACACTGAATGATACAAAATAATAATAATAGTGTGTACACACTTATATTGCACCTGATCCATGCGACAGCATGCTCAAAGCGCTGAACATTATTACCCCAGTCATTGGAATAATGTACTAGCCACAACATTCGCAACTCCCTGGGGAGTATACAACCCAAGCTGCCAG
>JAUELE010141773.1:0-14110 GCA_031471655.1 Diodora aspera
ACTTCCTAATCTTGAAGGGATATCTCTTGCATATCCAACGCAATTGTGAATTTATTCAGTAGTCTCTCAAAATCTTTTGCCCGGCAGTTTAGATCCATGCAATCAGGAGTGACCAATGGAGCCTATCCCTGTATTAATTAAACTTTCATGTATGGCCCTATATATATGGTATATTGGGTAAGCGTATTATGTACTAGTTAACCTTGCAATAGAGTTTCAATGAACAAACATTACCAGTGATTTAATTTTAGTTTGTAATGTAGAACAGTTTGTTCTTTGTTGGCTGTGCATGCTGATTGGAAATCAAACATTAGACATTATAGTTTTCCCACCACCGAGTTTTGATAAATAAATTAAGAATGTTATTAACATCAAAATATACCCTTTTATAAATACTAGATCCATTTAGAAGAACTCTAACTTCAGTATTTCTCTTTATTCTTATCGCTGACAGAAATATGATATTCTTACTCTTGTCTATTTAAAGTCTAAGAACGTTTTGTTTTCATGGAGTGTGATTGCATATATTCCGTCGCATTACAACTATACACTATCCTGCACGGCGCGTAAACCTCCAACATATTTCCATTTACCTTGTAATCCAAGTGAATTATGTCACGCGTCGACATTGACTTGTCACAAACAGTTTAAGCATTGAATGTGCCACACGTAAATCATTATCTCATTGCATGATTGTTTAGATGAAACTCATCGAAAACAATAGTGAACAGAAAACATCTGCCAAAGGCAGTATATATCTCTTGTATTCATACTTCTCGCATGTACACACTTACTTTCTGTATAAGCTGTTTAGATCGTTATCGGAAGTTTCATGCTCAGTAGGCCTCAGTATTTTGTGTACATGTAATGCAAATGTTACGGTGCCATTATTTCATACTTTCACGCTGTCGTTGTTCAGCTATACCTGAGATTACAGTACACCCTTTCATACACCTCTAATGGAACTTATCAACAAAAACTTTTTACGAGTACATGTATTGAGATACGAGTATGTCGGGAAAACTTAAGAACGCATTGGCCTATCTGGTCACTGGTCAACCTAAATGCCCCATGAAACTGTAGAAATACAGAGAAAATTGATAGAACAGCATTGAGCACAAATCCACTTTCTGTGTTGGAAATATAAGGAAACTTTATAATTTTATATAAACATCGCATTCTATACATTTCTCTGTTGTTGAAATACACATGTAAATTCAGTTGGCGTGCGCCGGAGGCGACCCCACATAATCCTCTCTAGACAGTGGTGACGCCGAAAATTGCCTGACAGGTGTGATGGGATGGACTGAGATCCCCAACAGAGAGGAGGGGGCTGAGACCTCCGAAGGGGGGGGGGGCGGCCTTAAGACAATCAATTGCTAAGCTAAATGTACATTTTTTTAATTATACAATAAAATACAATAATTGTCTCCGAAATTTTCCCTGATGAATTGCTACATTTTGCTACATTCAGGCGCTTATAGCCAGCCTGATTTCAATGTTGATTCGTTCGCGTATTTGCATATGGGTAGCTACGCGCTTCACGATCAAGTATTTCAGGTACATGTAGCAGCACATACATTATAAATACGCTCTTATACTGTACAAATGCAAAAGTACAACGTATAGACTTAAGTTAAAGAACTTGTATCATGGTATTGATTGATCACATACAGTTCTGTAAGTTTGGCTTTATACGGCCAAATAATGTTTGCTCCTCTGTCCCTCAACTCATTCTATATTTTATAAAGAGGCCAGATACTATTACCAGACATATTATCAACTGATTTGAACTAGAAATATACAAGAATTGTAAAAAGCGATCGTGGATTCTTGGATTGATTTCCCTGCGCAAGGTACTTACGGATCTCTTGTCTGTGGCGTCCCTGGCGGTGATTATCTGCCCCTGACGTCAGCGAAGTTCCTCATAAAGGATCTTTGTTCTAATAATCGAATGCATCTGTTTCAGATAATTTTACGTGCATAGCAGTGGACTTTTTCCTGAACCGAAACATCGGCTTCTACATGATCCAGATCTACATTCCAAGTGTCCTTATTGTCCTGTTGTCCTGGGTGTCCTTCTGGCTAAACGTGGATGCCGTCCCGGCCAGGATCTCCCTGGGGATCCTCACGGTGCTCACCATGACCACCCAGAAGTCCATGGCCATCTCCTCCCTTCCGCGGGTCTCCTACGTCAAGGCAATAGATGTGTGGATGGCTGCCTGTCTGTGTTTTGTGTTCGCCTCTTTGCTGGAGTTTGCTCTTGTGAATGTTCTCGACAGGAGACAGATCAAGCGACGGAATGTCCCCAAGCGGGCTCCCACAATTGACACCATGGAGAAGTCACCGCTTAGAGTAAGTCTGCAGCTTTTACTCTTCATATTTCTCTCCTCAAACGCCATGCTATAAACTTCCACGGGAATTCAGAGCAGCTCGCCAATCACATGCAAGTTCAGCTCAGAGCTAAGACTTTAACCTTCGATACCCGATGGATTTGGCAAACTGACTTGGTCTCCGCCTTTGAGCAGACTATTTTTGTCACCTAGCACTATATGAATGATACAAGAAAATCAATAAATAAACATATTTGACTGACGACTTACTTACCGTACGACATCATAGTCTCGTTTCACTCCATTACTTTTCTCATCCTCTGAAAACAGAATCTCTTACTGGTATCCAAATGTAAGTTGAACCAGCGCATAAGTCACACTACCGGCGTGTTCAGACAAGTTCATGTAAGTTTGGTAGGTTGACGAGGTGCACGCACTTGCAGTTCATGAGACCCGTGACTAAACGTTCTGATGCATTGTGGTTAATCGACCACATACATTGAATATGTTAGAGCAAAGCATGTCGGGAAGTTAAAATACAATGTACATTCCTGTATAACCTTACATACCTCAGTCAGCAGTGAGGTCACGGGGCAGGGTTTAGCTCAACTTACATTTGGAAACCAGTAACTAACGAATTCATTAATTGTTAGTTGTCCCATTGCATGCCAAATTGCTAATACCACAATTTTGATCTTTTTTTCGTAATGTCAATGCAGATATAGTGAAAAGGCTAAGGTTGTTGGTTTTCACGATTCTGGGATTCTTTATAATATGATTTCTAAACATAACCTATTTCCCATGCCATCGGTTTCTAACACTCATTTAATTCTATTACAGAGTGAACTGAACGAACCAGCAACGTATTTCGTCGATACAGCAGGAACAGCCCGAGCCAAAAATGTTGACAATGTGTCTCGTGTGTTTTTCCCAGGGGCTTTCGTCGTGTTCTGCGCAGTGTACTGGATGGTGTACAACTTATAATATTCATAAACTGCCTTTATCTGCCTTATGTGTACATACAACGTATGAATGCCATTAACATACACACGGTTATTATAATCTGTCTTTGGCCTTTATGTTCAACAGTCCAGTGGTCATGAGAACGGACAATAAATAACGTCTCAAATCTGGATCTGAATATAATTCAGTAATATATATATTGCTGCGCGACAGCATAAGTGAAAGTACTGCTAGACCGAACTGTTCGCCACACCGAAAAAAGTCTCCAGAAATTAGCCTAGGAAGTAGACAACAGCGACAGTTAGCTATAATTACAGAAACTATTTCACTAGTATATAAAGGAAAGTATTTTTATGGTCCCTATCTGGAGTACATGTTTACAAATGTTTTGTACGATAGCGGACGTTCTTCCGGTTTTCGGACATGTTATTTTGACGAAAAACCATTCCTCAAAACAACAAAAAAGACGATAATAATTTTTATTGACACTAATACCGAATGTGTACTTATTCACAAACGAAAATAAATAAGTCTTAACAGTAGCACGAATTGTATTCTTCGACGTAATTCAACTTCAAAAGACCAGTTCGGTATGGCGACCAGTTCGGTGTACCCCGCTAATGACAAATGCCACCACTTCCTCACCCATATTCTCCTGATTAATGTGTGGTACATACCGAAAGTTTAAGCCATAAAACTGGGATTTCGTAATTGTAACAGAAGCGAGAGCTAAAAAACTTCACGCGTGATGGCTTATCTTCAGTAAACGAGAAATATAGTTTTTTCCAGTATTTTATCTAATTTATGAATGATTGATGTTCTATAAATCTACTTTATGCACAACACTAACAACGATATCTTGTAATTACAAAAGGATGCTACTCTTATGAAGGCCACATAGTATTTTATACACTAATATTCAGCCATAACATACTAAGTGGTGTTTTAGAAAATTATATATTACATTATTTAATACTATTAAGGGTCATATTTATACGTAATAGCACACTATCCATTTAAATACTGGTATTTACTGGAATAATATTGCCACACTGTTATCACCCTCCTTGAAACCCACGACTAGTGCAATTATTTCTAGACCTTAATTATTTTGAGTAGCATAGATCACTACGATATTTCTTAATACATTCGCGAAGAATTGTATCAGTTCTGAATTGAAAAGTTACTTTAAACGTCTGTTAAAAAACGAAAAACATTCTTTTAATAGCTAATTTCATTTATAGTACTCTCACACCAGACACAGTTGGTTCTCTTACTTAAACTCATCCTTGATATTCTTGAAATCCTATGATTGACTATCATATTGCAAGCTACCACCAGGTGTGTAAGATCCTGATTCTTTTATATATACGAGGGTTGGCTGAAGAAACTGGACAAGACGTTACAAAGTCAGTTGTTAGCATTTATTTTTCAAAATAGTCCCCTTTGAGGCGTACACACTTTTCCCAACGATGTTTCAGTGCTCGCAGGCGGAACATTTCATCAGCTTTCCTATAACCTGCTCAACTGCTGATAGGATGTCCACGTTGTTGAGGCAAATTGACGATCAGCTGACTCTATCAGCAACTTGGGAAAAGATGGAAGTGTGACGGAGCTAACTTTGGTGAATATGGTGGGTGTTCAAGAAGTTCGAAGCCACAGTCATGAATTGCCTTCATCGTCACTACCGACTTGTGAACAGGTGCCTTGCCTTGATGGAACAACACCTATTGTCAGCTTTCCAGGTCGCTTTAATAACCTCACGCATCTGTGTCAGAAGGTTAGCTTAGTATACTTTGTTGATTGTCTGTCCTTTTTGGAGATAGTCAATAAGCAGAATCCCTTGAGAATCCCAAAGGACTTAAATTTTCACCTTGCCAATGGATGGAACAGACTTAGCCTTCTTGGCTGCTGATGGATCTGGATGCTTTCATTGTTTGGACTGAACTTTTATTTCAGGTTTGAAGTGATGGACCCAGGTCTAGTCCATGGTTACAAATCTAGAATCTTGGAGGGATATGCTTCAAAACGCTGCAAGTTGTCACGAGCATGAGGAATCTGATACGTTTCTGAACTGCCGTCAAAAGCCTTGGCAGCCACCTTGCAGAAACCTTTGCCATTCCTAGCTCATTGCTGATAATGTGCTCCATCCTCTCATGAGATATACTAATAACACTGGCAATGTGTCGAGGGGTCAATCTTCTGTCGTCCATGACCATGTCATGCACACGATTAATGTTTTCTTGGGTGGTTGCTGTTGACGGACTTCCATATCGTGAATCATCCGCTAAGCTCTCTCTACCTCTCTTGAATTCAGCACCCTACATTTTAACTGTGGCGAATGAACGAACATCCCTCGCCAAAGTATCGACATGTATTGCACTGGGAGTTAAACCTTTTAGTTGCAGATACTCGATGACCGACCTGTAGCCTGTTTGTCTTTTTCTGATAGATATCACACAGCAGGTCAACATAATGCTATGGTGGACAGAGGAAGCCTGTTCCGAAATAGAATCTCAGGTACTTATAATGAACTGGATGGTTATATTTGTTATGGGCAAAAGTTTGATTTACCTCAGTTGTTCTTTCCTAGTTAGGCTAAGAACCTCCTTTTTTCAGCCAAACCTTGTAAATGACATGCAATGCTATTCAGGAAAACAAGACCTCGACATTTGTGTTGACGTTTTGGTAAGCCACATGAACATTCAAGAGCAATTTCTTAACAAAATTAGTATATATTTTAATTACTTAAAACAACAACATGTGAACACTTTAGAAGTTCTTGCACCTTTAATATTGATTTTATAATAATTGCTGAACATAGAATGCAAATTATCATAGAAATAAATGATCTACGGTTTACATTATGTTGTTTTTTTGTATCAGACTAACCTCTCCGGCGATGGTTCAAATCATCCATAATAGTACAGGCCAGCTTTAGAAGCTGTGAGGCCCAATTGGATGCTACTCTGAGGCTCCTAATAGAAAGAGTGAATGTGAGTTAATAGACACCTATGTACAGATTAGTCTAGTGCGGGACCCTCTGAGGCACGTTCCCTACTGGGGGCAATGTGTCCACTTGGCTTACATCCGACCCTAACAGTGTATTACATATCAATGAATTTTGGCGTATCGCGTCAGCAGTAGGATAGTATGAGGCGATTTATCTGCAGAGTAAACCAAGAGTTAGTGGACGCTGGAGATTATAACCTGCTCTTCTGGGACTAATTATGCCTTCAATGGGTCCAGCTTCTATTCCAACTCAGGGATGAGCTCGCATCTCGCCACACAATTTCCCTGTTCAAATCCGACCACATGATGACTTCACATTGGTCCTGTTGTAAGCCAGTTTTGGTTTGGAACCCCGTTTGATTATGACATCGCCTGGATCGTAGCAGGTTTCACCACATCATAATAAACCATCAACAAGGTTAACTTTACTGTTGCAATCACCTTCCGTATTCACAATCATCTCTGTTTTGACACTCTCAAAATCTGCTCAAACCTTTTAAAATTTAAATCAGGGATTTCTTGTATGTTTCATTTCAAAGCTGGAATCAGTTAAATAACAATATTTACATTGATCTACGTCAGTTTATCCACATAAAGAAATAATATCCTTGTAATGTCAAGACCAGAGCTCTTCGTAGATATATCTCATGTAGAATATATTATAAAATGCAGAAACGGGCCCCAAACCTTTCCGTTGCAATTTTAATGGAAACGGGTTTATCACGAATACAAATGAAGTATATTTAAGTAAATCATAACGAATTTAAAAAGATCGATTCAATTCTGGATGTTAAAGTAAGTTCCATTCAGGATTCTCATATCGACGCTAAACATCAAATAATATGCTGAAAGATAGATGAAGTTTTTCTGTGAATGCAAATTATAGTATTGCATGAACAAAAGGCAGAAATTAGGACCGGTGTCATGGCGAGAAGGTATTGTTCACGAAAGCATACACTGCTTAGTTCGGAAGCAAGACATTAAATCCTTCACAATAGCGGGAAATCGATGTCCATTTCATAACACACTCAACACCAGCCTGAATCGATGAAGCTCCACGCTCATACAGTAGAAAACGAGGTTTTGGTTGATGCCAACATCGACATTTTCAAATTATCAGAACAAGCAAAAGGTATAAAGATTCCTTATACAAAAACCGAATGCGATTCAGACAGAAATTCTTTGGGTGGGAGAACTAGCAGGTCAGGCTGACCTTTGTCCTGCAGCCTCGAAAGATGTGCAGAATTAGGTTGATCTATATGTGAAACTCGCAACCGTGTCATGTCACACGCTGTAGGAAGACCAAAGGAAGATCGGTTGTGTATACTAAAGAGTAACACAATAAATTCAATGCAGCAGCCGTTAATATATTTTCCACAGCTTTCTGTTTCCGGCAAATGATGCTGGCATAAACTGCTTACCACAACACAGCAGCCGAAGAGATGACAACACGTTTCATTACCTCAGAAAGGGCATTGACATGAACCAGCAACTATCTGCACTTCGATTCTCACTACAAGTATAGAAAAAACGTATTGTATTTCTTCTTAGAAGCTGAGACGATGATTATAAATTGATCACGAACAATGCCACTTTACTTATTAACTGCTGGATAACTATTTATACACCTTTCAAAGCAATGTAGACACGTTACTTCGATGTGCCAAAGAAAACAGGAAACAGAATAATCCGTAGTTCTTTCATTGCTATTTTATGACATCTGGCTGAACAAATGCTTAAGGATATACACCACCTTCTTATGTGATGTTTTGACAGAGAGCGGAACATGTGTTTTTGCTGAAACTAGAGATATTCTATTCCTTATTTTTTTACGGTTATTTCTTCAATTCGCTGTCAAATTTATCAACCCAATGTTAAATGTCGAGCGTATCCTGAAATAAGTCAGGCAGTTCGTGTCATTTATCTTGAAGGTAGCAAACTAAGGTCAGAATAGGAGAACAGGTGTCAGCATCTGAAGAATGCGTAGATATCCGAGATTAAGATATTCTTCTTTCTGATAGGACTGGTCGTAGACTTGGTCAGTTGATAACAACTGTGACTGATGGTGCACGTGGTCCAGAGCCGGATCCAGGATTTGTGTAAAGGAGGGCACAACATAGTACCTGGAAGATTTTACTTTTTAGGGACGTCCAGTGGCATGTTCCCCTGGGCAAGTTTGAAACATAACATGCACAATGGTGCATTTGCAGCATGTGTCGTGAGTTTTTATAATATTTTAGGGGTTGGTTTGCTGGTAACATAGCAAATGAAATAAACTCATTTGATAAAAACTCTAAATTATGGTCGACTCGGTCAGCTGATTACAACTCTGACTGATGGTACAGTTGATCATTTGATTGCAACCGTGACTGATGGTAGACTTGGTCAGTTCATGACAACTGTGACTGATGACACACTTGGTCAGATCATGATAACTGTGACTGATGATAGACTTGGCCAGTTCACGATAACTGTGACTGTTGATATATTTTGTCAGATCATGATAACTGTGACTGATGATAGACTTGGCCAGTTCATGATAACTGTGACTGATGATAGATTTGGTCAGCAGATGACAACTGTGTCTGATGGTACAGTTGATCATTTCATTACGACCGTGGCTGACGGTAGACTTGGTCAGTTCATGACAACTGTGACTTATTGCAGACTTGGTCAGTGCATGACAAATGTGACTGATGGTAGTCTTGGTCAGCAGACGACAACTGTGACTGAGGATAGACTTGGTCGTTTGATTACAACCGTGAATAATGGTAGACTTGGACAACTGTGACTGGTGGTAGACTTGGTCAGTTGATTACAACTGTGACTGGTGGTAGACTTGGTAAGTTCATAACAACTGTGACTGATTGTATATCTATTAGCTCTTAGTTGTAAGTTGGAAGCATCTATTAATGCAACATGACCCCTGACTGTTCCATCTGCTTCAATGTCATAGCCAACCGAGGCAAAAACCTAACCGCATATCACAAAATTACTAAACTTCACAACAGAGGAAAACATGGAAGGCACATTGGAAAATCCTTGTACTTAATAACACACAGGGACAGTAGAAAATTAAGGAGGATTGGTAATACATAATCAGTGTAAGAAATAACTGTCATGCCATCTGAAATGAAATTGTTTAAAGTTAGATACGTGTTCCTAAGGCCAAAATATGGTCGGTGTGTGAAATATATAACATAAACTATCAATCAGACATTATAAAAGTGTTTGCCTAATTAAATAACGCGTGTGGTCACGTGCTTCGTTCACAAAGGTTTAGGAAACTTTGAAGATTAGCCGCAAAATTCGAATGCATAATATTTCACCCCGGAGTGAAATATTCACAGACGGCTTTTCAAACGGTTATTTAACCGACGACCGTGCTATATCTATTGTCCTTTATTCGTCGTATGTTCATAATTTTATGTATATTTATCATTCCAAAAGTTGTTTTGTGAAAAGAAAACAATGAGTTTGATCATTTATCCAACTTTAAGTAAGACTTTCAAAAAACATATTCAGCGGCGTTTATATGAAAATAATTATTTTCGAAGAAGTGTAATAAAAAAAGTATCAGCAACAAGCAAACTTAGACGTACAGCCTTTGTCACATCTCATTTGAGCTTTCAGGTTGTTATAGATAAAGAGCAGGGGGTTTATGCTTCTCATGCAAATGAAGAAAATGTCATCTTAACTGTCTCGGATTATATGGCGATCGGAAAGCACCTCGTTTTTGTGTCATGTTTCCGGGCTGCATTTACTATGATGATGTTATATCTCTGGTACCTGTTGGTTGACATATAACACCCAAACCGAAGAATACATAAAGTTTCTTTATCTACGTGTACCGAAAAGGCTGCTATGTGTGCTCAGATCTAAAGGTTTTATCACAAAGTACTGAAAGGTTCAAGTAAGTTCGATGTTTCGTTTTCAATTCTGAGCAGATTAAACACAGTCCTTACTTGGTCTGTAAGAGTTCCAAGCGGCCATTTTATGAGTTGAGTTGAGTTAAAATGATGTTTTACGTTGCAAGGGCAATATTTCAAGCATAACGCAACGTGATGTGCAAGGTGCACATCGAGCGAGAACACACTTCATAAAAGGGATCCATAGAAAGGAAAGTGAAAGCCAAAGATCCCCATTTTAGTCGCTTTGTACGACAAGCATTGGGTTACTGAGGCCCTATTCTATCTCAGTGACACTAAGTCACTCCCCGGAAGCGCAACCGGGTCCAGTTTATGAACTTTAATATGGCATCTGATGTAGGTAACCCTGCTGTATCTCGCATGGCCGATCAGATGTAGTCTTCATGACTAAAGAACAGATGTATCTATATCTGCATGCTATTTCAAATAAGCATCATTGCTGTCACACCTATCACGCCTAACATGAGATGCTGCGATCACGTTTCTCTTCGTGTTCGTTAGACAACTTTTACATTGAGGAAATGGAATACCAGCACAGAGAAACTCAATTACATATATTCATTTACGAAACCCTGAACTGAGATTAATGTCTTCGCAGGGATAAAGGCAGCTTCATAGGATACGCTGTAAAATGTCAGAGATTAATAAGATGTCAGATAATTTCAAATTTCTGATTTGCTAAGACCAATCTGGATACGATAGTTAAAAGAGAGATCACAGAGGTCGAACTGTTCCAAACGTATCATGTTGTTGATGTGCTAACTAACCAGAACATGTACAGGTGTTGGATGAAGCCTTATCTATCTAATTTGGTAGACAGACTCATGGTGTAGAATATAATGTGACTGTTGTACGCACTGAGAAATCAATGACAAATGAGTACATTAATGAGAAACATTGAACATTGTCCGGAAGCTATATCATCCAAGCCATGCTTAATCACACAAACGCTCCCTGTGTTACCTCAACAATTGATATTTTGTACTTCCTGTCACAAAGTGTTATTAAGACGGAGTTTGTACGCCATCAAGTTTTCCGAGCCATGTGAACACTTAAATGCATTAAATGTAATTGAAAAACACAGATCACTCCAGAGAATGTTCCCCGGGCTCAGGATATTTTTTTCGAAATCCTGTTGAACATTCTTTGCATTCTTGTACGCAATGAGAAACCAATGACAAATGAGTACATTAATTAGAAACATTGAACATTGCCCGGAAGCTATATCAGCCGTTGTTTATCCAAACCATGCTTTATCGCACAAACGCTCCCTGTGTTACCACAACAATTGATATTGTGTACGTCCCGCCACACAGTGTTAATAAGAAGACAGAGTTTGAACGCCATCAAGTTTTCCGATACATGTGAACACTTAAATGTAATTTAAAAACACAGATCACCCCAGAGACTTTGCCCCGGAGTCAGGTTTTTTTTTTTGAAATCCCATTGGATATTCTTTGCAATAAAGTTAATAGCTGCAATGCAACCTGCATAAAGATTTGGCATTCATGTAGTCTGCGGATCAAATCAGTCTCGCGGGTAATCTGTATTTGTGCATTAATAACTGATAATAGTGGTCAGTCTGTTTCGTCTCTTCAGCGCTACTTGAGATGGTCACCATAGACAGATGCAAGTGTAAGCATGAACTTTATTCTATCGAGCGCAATGAAACGACGAAACTTACATGTTCATACAAATATACACGTAAACAATACAAGATAATTAGTTAACCATGCTGCAGTGTTATTCTGTATTCATATTTCGATCCATTGAGACTCGTCATTTGCCACATAATTAAACATTTTGAAAAACCAAATTTCATACATATACAGACTTGCCAGTATTATTAAAAAATCATTAAGCTAAGCAACATGCCCATTAAATTAAACAGTCTACATCAATGTGCTAAATACATGTACCACCAAATTGTGTTCCCTCATAGATCTAAGTCTCATACGTCAACGAAACTGTTGAGTTGTTTTTAAAAAGCAAGAAACACGTATCTACCTTGTCGATTTAGAAACTATGAACTCTTCGATAAACTTAACTGCATAAATGTTGTAATATTAGGAGAAACAGTGCCATATGTAGGAAGAATGCCATATGTCACTATGGAATGTACATCCCATACTGAAGTGGTTTTCTGATATGTACACATGATTCATGCTATGCTGACATGTTTCACGATATGCTGTCATACTTCACAATATGCTTCACAATATCTTCGTGAGCAGGTTTGGGATTTTCTTACATCGACACTCCTCAGAAGTGCATGACGTATGGCGATGGAAAATGTGGTGACAAGCTTGTGTCAAAAAGATTTTCAATGACCTTTTGACCAATATTCAGTATCTACGGGATACTTGTCAGGTACTACAGCCCAACTCCGTTTTGCAAGCACCGATTTATATGATACAGAATCCTGAAATGACCATAGAAGTTTTCATTTAACACTTGATTAATACACCTGAAGTTTACATAATCACTCTAACATTTGGAAGTAACGCAAGCTCTGATTATTGGGATAGGGATAGAATACAAAACATTCAGTTTAAAATGCAACTCCTGCATTTAATTTGATAGAAGCGATATTTTATTTTCAACAAGGAATGCCTATGGGTTTATTTAGGTCGTTTCAAACTCCAACGTTACTAATCATGGAGCAAGAGAAATTCTATTTAATTAGAACTATTTTCCGCTCTCGGTATTTTATACGTCAACGTACAATTTGCTGAGAGAACGGGCAGTGCTCACATAAGCCAAATAAAAGACCACCATACAGCATAACATTGATTTGCATTTAAGTCGATACGCCGGTTGGTGTTTAAAGTTTTCGCTTTGATTTATGTGAAAGAGATAGTGCATGGTTGAGTGACTGAATCTTTTAACATTATTTTACCTGGAAGTTTCCGGCGACAGATAATCGCATACACACAACCCCGTTATAATTTTCCCGACTTTTCCAAACTTGTTTTCCATCTGGGATGAAAAGATGGTGTCAACGGAAATTAAGAGATAAAGTCAGCGTAAATCAATGTCACTCTAAAAGGTGTGCATTAATGTCAGATTTGTCTCAACTAACGACCGTTTCATCATTCATCCGTCCGCCGTGTACGGATGAAGCTTCCCTGACACCTTTGATCATGTTTTTCCTGTGTTATTAATCATCCAACAGTGACTACTGCAGTAAGTCAGAGAACAAGACTCGAGGTGCTCAAGCGTGAGAACAAGACACCTGGTAACCAACCAAAATAATCACACGCAACATCTGTGAGTTATAGTCGTGCAACGATGTCCAGTCTGAGAGACAGGGGGACTCAGGGGCTACTGTACAAGCATGTGTCAATCTTGCAGTGTTTGGAGAGAATGACGAAGACATTATACATGTTTAGTTATTAGGCATGCATGTTTCAGTGATGCAGTACTGGTCTGCGGTGTGAGGGGAGGACGGCGTAGACATTAGACAAGCATGGTTAAATGATGCAGCTTTGGTTTGTGGTGTGAGCGGAGGACGGCGTAGACATTAGACAAGCATGGTTCAATGATGCAGCTTTGGTTTGTGGTGTGAGGGGAGGACGGCGTAGACATTGGACAATCATGGTTTAATGATGCAGCTTTGGTCTGTGGTTTGAGGGGAGGATGGCGTAGACATTAGACAAACATGTTTCAATGATGCAGCATTGGTCTGTGGTGTGAGGGGAGGACGGCGTAGACATTAGACAATCATGGTTCAATGATGCAGCTTTGGTTTGTGGTGTGAGGGGAGGACGGCGTAGACATTGGACAAGCATGGTTCAATGATGCAGCTTTGGTTTGTGGTGTGAGCGGAGGACGGCGTAGACATTAGACAAGCATGGTTCAATGATGCAGCTT